>UYRT01000195.1:0-11695 GCA_900617915.1 Gongylonema pulchrum
TTGGTATTCAGTTTTTATCATTTTTTGAAAAAAACTCGCTACCTCCCGCCTCTATTTTTCGGTGCCTTAGTCTTGAAAAACTTGCTAAAAGCGACTCTGCTGCAACCCAGACCATTGAAAATCATTCACTATTTTGGTAGAAATTCTGGCTACTGTGGGATACAATGCTTTGTTGTAGAGGTAATGAGCGATGATATGGAGGAAGATGCGCGAGACGTGCAATGTGGTACCAATCTGCGAGCGTTTCATGACATCCGCACGTGGAGCTATGCTGTCAAGGTTTCGAATTTTAGTCATCCGGGCTTTATTTTTAACACCTAATTAAAATTTAGTAATAATTTTAACTATTTCAGCCGTGGTCAGAATTTTTTCGTTGTTCCCAGCTCAGCTTGCCTTACTGCATTGATGGCTATATCAAGCGAATGAAGAAAAATTTTAACCGGTTTTCTGCGAATTATGCAGTTGTCACCACCATTTTATTGGTTTGTTTTCGATTTGAGAAAAAAAACAGCACCAACTGTGTTTTGATAATGATGCTTGAGCTGTTTGCTGTTGTTGATATATTATTATTACCATTATCATTATCGTTATCTTTACTTATGTTGCTATTTATGGTTATCAATTAGTATCACATCATCGTTGTTGCTGTCTTTATTGTTGTCGCTTATTATTAAAATTGTGTCCCCTTTTCAACATAGGATTGTCGTAAATCTGACATTCGCTTATCAAGACTAAGTCTCGTCTTCTAAGCGAGCTGTGAGCTAGCAGTTTTCCGGTTTTTATTCTTCAAATTTACTCTCCTTTTTCTTTTCCTGAATGTTTCGGATCATATTCTTTATACTTTATGCCAAGAAATCTAAGCACTTAAATCTTTTCGTGCGAAAGCTCAGAGTAACTTGAGCCTCGATTCGAATTAAATATCATTCTTTTTCAGTTTTGCGGCATCATCACATCATTCTGGCTTATGGTGTCATGCATTGTTCTTGGAATATTTATCTATGCCATTTATACGAAAACAAGGAATGGTCCAGTCAGAATTGGCGTTGAAGAGGTAGCGATAGCGTGCTTCATTTTTCTCGAACTAAATTTTGAAGTTTTTTTCAGAAAAATTTCGCATCTTTCTTCTGATCATGCTGAGCTCTGTTCTGTTATGTTCGTGGGAATTTCGAAAACAAATAATATATGGAAGCTTGACTTATTTTTGCAACTTCATTTTTATATTACCCTCAACACTCTCAATCATCTGCAGACAACTTTCGCCTCTTGCATACACGCAATCTGTATGACGTCACTACGGTTTCTGAAATTTTTTTTGAAATCTTTCAACATCAAATTAAAGTTACTGCTATATGCCAGGTTGCCAGAATCCACAGTGCAATGACCACCGTACACCTGGTCATCAGTAGTCGCAGCCAAGCAAGGAATAGGTTGTTGCTGAGTTTTCCTTGAATAGTGGTTAGTCCTACGCTTTGTCATATAAAGCATGTGGTCAATATGAAGTAATGGGTACTTTTGCTTCCTAATTTGTTTTCATGTTTATCAAATGCTTCCAAACAAAGGTCAAGCAACTTTTGCCTGATTATCGTTCACAGGTCACTTAACAAAAATTCGTATCACTAGAACTCAACAAAATGAAAATCCTCAAAGAATCTTCGCATTTCGTATAATCCAAGCCACTACGATCCCCACGACGATGATGAGTGCCCGCAGAGCGGCTTATGGCGAAAATGTGTGAAGATGCAGATAATAACGCACGTCGCCACATCCATCCAGACCATCTGTGTGGAGCCTTCAGTATTACCAAGCATGTAACCATACAACCTAAATATACATGGCTTTTTTGAACTGCGTTTCTTTTTTTTATCCATTTTTTTGTGTTTTTCGATGCTGTGATGGAACAAAACACATTATCGAGACACTGTATGTTTGTGCGTCCGGATTTTTGTTTGGAATTTTCAACACAGGAACTAGGAGAATTAGGAAGTTAAGGTTTTCCTGTCTGTATGCGATTCAAAGATTTTAGATTCAATTTCCAGGCATCTGCCCAGTACCAACTTACCATCGAAACGAATGAACGAATCGTAGAAGGATCATGAATTCGAAATGCCCATTTTCATGAAAATATTTCCAGATTCCTTCATGGATTTTGTACGCCACAGCAATATTTATCACCTTACCATTGTTCATATATGCTGGAGTTGGGTATATTCTCTACTGCGCTGCCGGTATGTTCTGTTCAGGAAACTGCAGAAGATTAGGCAGCGTAAATTCAGATGCACTCTTGAGCTTTGATTTTTTATTTTGACTCAGAATAGCCGGAATGGAATGTAAAGGCGAAGCGGTCCGATTCAGCACCTCCTACACTTCGGGCAATATTCGAGTAATAATCAACTACTAAGCGATAGGTCTTGCAAAAGTGCTCTGTCGGGAGAATCACTGAGACGATTATTCCTTCAGAAAACAAAACAAACATCAGAATCACCAGTAGGCTAATCATCAGACGATGGAACATTGTTCAAAGCAACGGCAGAAGAAGCTTATACGCCACAGTTTAAAAACACTAAAAACCTCCTGTTTTTATTTTGTAAAATTTGCTAAAAAACTGGGCAAAAGAGGGAGGAAGATCGCTGGGGCACTAATGGTCATTTCCCTATGCACTTTCAAGGGCGTATGCTGTATGACTCAGAAAGTTTCTTGATCGGCAGCAAGTAACAAAAACAACAACCCGCCGACAAAACTGTCGATGGCTTCCCGTTTCGTGGGTTGCTTACAAGCGAGCTGGTGGCAAGTTGGACTGGTTGTTGTAAATGAGCTGCTTGCCCTTCCAGTGGAACAGAATTCTCAAAATTTCCCTTGTTTTAATTACACTATGAAAATATTGTGAATTTAAAGCTGTGTTTATTTACAGTGTCCGGATGGAACAAAAGATAAACAACGGTCGGCATACTTATGTCTTTCACGTATTCCCCCATCAAGTAGCTTTTTTTGCGAAAAACAATGCAAAAGCTCATTGCCGAACTTGTTTAACTTACGCATTGTTGATTACGTAAGCTTCTTCATATTCTTCCAGGAATTGGGATATTTTTGGTGATAATGCATGCCTCATTCTACGGTAACGAGCCATCGTTACATTTACCGGAAGTGAACATCGAATTGGTAACAGAGGTGAACAATCAGTCACGGACTGTTGAAGTTACGCAAAATGAGCCATTGGTACCGAAATCTCGCGTTCGCTTCGATGAAGCTGGCGATATCGATGAATGAAATCTTAGCCTCATAAAACTGAAGCATAAATTAATACTTTTTCCGAAATCTTTATGATGTTCCTGCCTGTGGTTTAACTTAGTTAGGCCTGATAATTTAGTATAATCTAAAAGTAAAGTTTTCTACTGCACCCTGGGAATGGGTTCAGAAATATCATTCTTTGTACCAGAAATACTAAGACTACACAGTACTCCAATCTAGTGGTATTACTGAATGGAATACCTCCAATTGCCGAGCACCACTATGTCAGACGCTTCGACTCCTCAGTTGGTACTCGAAGTGTGTGCTCCAACTCTTCGGAATTTGCCGGAGTGTTCGTTTAATTGTTCGCGGGTATCTCTTACTAATGCGCAACGTCCAGCGGTTGTCGGCAAGACAAGCAACATGCTTATCGGATTTTATCATACTTTTTTGCATAACATCTAACAAGTTGCTCGTCTAGCGAAAAGCATACGCTGAATACAGTACAGAAAATGAGTGTGGATAATTTCTGCATAAGTCGGATCAAGTACGACGCATTTCTACAATTTAAAATACTGAAGATCTAATTTTTATTTTCATGGATTTTCGCAAATGTAAAAATTTATGGAAGCTGTACATATCTTCGCATAGCTGAAGCTGTTCTAAGTTCCATAATCAGAGAAGCTAGAAAGCTGAAATTTTGGGTTTTAGTCCTTGACTCTGTGGCGACTCAGAAAATCATCACCAGCGTCCTAACCCATCACCAGCGAATTTCGAGCTACATTTTGTGTAATTTAGAAAAGTGAACATTTTCTAGTAGGAATTTTTTATTTTTTGCTGGTAAATATAAGCAGTCGAATGGAGTGATTTAAAATCTCTTCTGCGTTTTGAATTGAGGGCCAGAATTCATAGATATAAAGAACTTGGGAAGTCCATTTTTTATTTTTGTGCCATTAGATCATAAATCACTAGTCTCTCAAAATTTCAGCTTTCTTATCCTACTATAAACTACTTTAATTTCATCTGTATATATGTCTGTATACTGCCTTATTATTGTTATTTTACATGTGTATACTGCTTTATTATCATGACTTTATGATTGTGTACTGCTTTTTTATCGTGACCTTGCACCTGAATAGTTATTTTGGTTGGAACCATTATGCGGATTTTCAAAGAGATTGAAGTATGACCAATAATGCATCCACAGCTGTTACAGAATTGCTAACCCAAGTCAATGTTACTGCCAGGATTTTTTTTGACGGAATTTGAAAAATGTGAAGAGAATCCTCACAAATTTGACAAAAAAGGAGCTAAGTTCAGCAACAATTAGTTCTTTATTAAGAAATAATTACTTTCTCACTCAACCAATAAATTTTGTTAAAAAATTTGTTAAGTACAATTAACAGTAGGGTCAAAAATCTCAGAATCGGAAGACCTGGCGTAACTGCGATCCTTTTGCTGGACTTAGTAATATCACTAACATGAAATACACATATTGAAAGTCCGAGCAGTCCTGATGTTCTTGAGATAAAAAACTTGATATTAACATAACAGTGATTTTTTCAAATAAGCCAGATGACAATCTAAATAAAATTTTTGCAAGAAAGCTAGGTAATTTTGCCCCATCACTTCCCGCTTATTTTTTAAATTTCTAGGCCTTGGTTATTCTCTTCCGAAATTTTATTCTTCTGTGCTTGCTCATCACGTTTAGTTCACGTCTTCCATTTCCTACTTCTCACCTGCTTAGTTCGAACTTTAATTTGCAAAGTTTCTCCTGTGAATCAAAGAATCTATTGCCATTTTCGCTACAGAAAAACTGTCGGCAACTGGGGTGAGTGTCTTCTTTTTTTGAAAGGACCTCCTTTTAGAAGAAAAGTGCTGCAGCAACTCAGCATTTAATGAGGAAACAAGAGGCACGGAGGAGGGAGAGGGAGGAAAGCTAACGAATGAGGCACGAAAAGCGTAACAGCAATCGTCTGTGCGAACGCCAATCTCCTTTGATATTAATGAACAAGTTTTTTGCTTCCTCGATTTAGCCAAGCCTTTTTGAAGCCAGAATTTTCTGGCTCTATAAGACCCGAGTGCAAAAGTTCACTTTTGGATGGGCATTTTTAACCAGCCCAAAAGCAAGAGGGATCTAGTATTTGTTTTCACACGTCGAACAATTTTGTTCAAAGAGTGAGTCAAAATCAAAAAATTTGGGAAGAAAAAAAACTCAGAAATGACCATCTACTTCTTTGAAGTAACGATTATCCGACGCTTCGAGTGGAATTTTCGATTTTTTTTTAAACTAACTTCTGCTAGCAGGATAGTTAAAACTGATCATTTAACTCCTTGTAGTACTGATTATACCGTGGTCAGGATTAAATTTTTACGTTTTATGCTGCGAAAATTAGATTTCTGTGACAAATGGTCCAAGAATTCGAATTTAGGCGCCTGGTAGTCCTCACTTCAAAGAGTTAGCGCCCTCAGAAGACATGATCAGTCAACATTAATTGATTCTGCACAGGTCTGTGAAGTGTTAGTTATCATTCATCGGGATTATAATTACGCCTGGGAACCGAACCAGCATCATACGTTCCCTGGAATCGCATAGCTACTGGTTCAGCCACCTGCAACTCTATTGGAGCAATGGCTACATATGTGACAAAGGTAAACAGCGGTCGATCTACACATTTGTGTGATATATTTGGGTAGATTATTCATTCTATATTTGTCCCAGTGCTTAATGAGGAATTGAGGCTTTCTGAATTAAAAAAAAAAAACAAAGAAAAAAAAAATGGCAAAATAGCAATAATTCGAAGATCATTTTATGCCTTACAACAGAGAGGGATCGCTACTTTTAATTAGCGATTGATTGTTTTTCAATTATTTGCTTTCTTGTTATTCAGATTTCGGGATAACTCTAGAAAACATAAGCAAATGAAGCACTGCATGGTCAGCTATAACTGCCTGTCCGTATTTTTGTTGAACGGGAGCCCCTCGAGGATCATAGCGGTATTAGGCCGGCGTAGAAACTGTCGCAGCCCACGCCGCTGAGCTGTGTGGCGCCGATTTAATTACACCCAGATCTGTTGTGTTGCATGTATAATTTACGATCATATCGTTTACCTGTGTTGGAAACTGTCACAATCATTTTCACAGCTACTCAATATTCATATTCTGACCACTGGTCTAGCTACCTCTTTCGTACAAAGTGTTGGCAGCTTTTTTCATTTCTAATTTTTTTTTCAAAATTTTTCAACAGGAAATTTTTATAATTGGTACCTGTTAACATTATGGCGGAGCTTTTCTTTTTGGAATTAGCAACTGACTTACTACAGATTTTAACGCTCTTTCTATTTT
The DNA here is from genome assembly GCA_900617915.1 of Gongylonema pulchrum. NCBI lineage: Eukaryota > Metazoa > Nematoda > Chromadorea > Rhabditida > Gongylonematidae > Gongylonema > Gongylonema pulchrum. Next base: position 6,571 of record UYRT01000195.1, read on the forward strand.
GCCAGCTGTTGCTCGAGCAAAAAATTAGATCAGTATAAATTATGCAAGAAAGATGTTATCAAAAATCAAAAATTTTAATTTTGACCGATCTTGTCTGAAAACATTTTATTATTAACTATCTTTAAACGGAGGGAAACTGGAAACTATGATTTTCGAATTTGGCTAAAACTGGCTTTTAGCATAAATTTTTGTTCGCCTTTTCTGCCTTCGATGAGAATGATGAAAAATTGGCTTCACAAAAATGATTAAATGGTATAACAGTGTCGCCGGGACGTGGCTCTTTTTCTGGATGTAGCCTTGCCATTCGACCCCTTTTGTGTATTCTAAGTTTCGTTAAGAGGAAAGTTCAGGGATGTCAGAATACGGCTGCAGATAAGCAAAAAGTCCCACTTGAACTGTAACTTTCGTTTACATTGTTGCAGTCGTGCATACTAGAGCATCCTGTACTAATCCAATTTCTATAATCCGATTATTAATTTGTCTATTCTTTCTGGCGATCACCTCCATCTCAGCTTCTACCATATCCACTGCTACCTCTCCAAGCTTTTCCCACACTTTTTTGTAATCCTACAAATGAGAGCTTGGAAGTTGGCTTGATATTCAACTTAAATGCATTGTTATAAAATAATCAAGACAGCCCGGATAGGCAGTGCAACTATCCCATGTTAGTGACATTTTTAAGACGTGACCACACATCAGAAGCAGCTATGCCAGACTCTTTAATCCTGAAATTCACGCCTCACCCAGCACCTACCATTTGCAAATGCATTATTGCCAAATATACAACTGAAAGATCTGCTAATCCTAGACCCACTAATGCCTGAAAAAAATTTGCTAACAAAACAATGATATTTATTTTCCGAAGCGAAATATTACACTCTCAAAGAAAAATATATTTTGATCATTTGTTGTTTAATCGCCACATTTCTTTTCCCCGTTAACGCATTTTGCAACTTCTCCATTCTTCTCTGTTTTGGGCCTCTTCCATTCAGATAATTTCAAACAGCCGTCCAAACGAATTTTAGGTATACCAGAAAAATCAAAACACTGTGAGCTTTTGTAAATAGTTTCACGTAATCTTTTTTGAGTGTCAGCAGATAGTTTTTTTTTCTTCAATTTTTTTGTTTTTCGAAATTTTTCCTGGGGCAAGTTACTGGCTAGGCTAATGGTGTGACGAATTATTGACAACTGATCAAGGTAACAAAGAGAATAAATTCGAATTTGCCGTTTTTTTCCTGAAAAAGAAGATGTAAACATGCTTTTTGCCCTCTTCATGGATGAGTTGCACTTCATGGTTCCTCCCTTTGCCGACCTCCTCCCTCCTCCCTCTCTTTGTCCTTGATATATGCGGCTTAAAAAAGCAAATTGTTTGTGAATTGTTTTTTTACGACGTGTAATGACGATGTGTTAAAATGGCAGTGAAATGTCATATTGCTTTTTCCTAGCTCACCAAATTGTTCAGGCTCTAAGGAAAATGGAGGAAAAAACATTGGTGGCTAGTAAAACTACTTATCTAGTAAAACTACTTATCAGTGCTAAAACTAAAGGAAAGAGGGATGAGGAGGGGGAGAGGAAAAATTTTACGACACCTAACTGGTACTCATAGTTGTTAGTACTAACAGAGGCGAGTAGAAATATTAGTTATTATAGTTTGCGCGAAAAGATCAAAGACTGAATTTTCATTTAAGCCTAATGCTGGTTATAGTATCATTTTAAATTCGAGAAAGGATTTAGTTTCAGTATCGATAGGTGGTCTGGTTAAGCTGCGCAGCACTAATGATCCTTGAAAGATTCAAGCGAGTGATGGTGTAAAGTAAGACGTGTGAGTCTTAAAGCTTATGACTGCAACTCCATTAGACGTCGAGGGCCTAGCATGGGTAATTTAAGAGGTCATAAATTTCGGATTTATCCTGGTCTATAAAAAATACCTAATCGTGATTCAGGTTGCCATCCCTAAACCACGATGAAAACACCAGAGTGGGCAAAAGACCCATTCTCCTAGTCGATGGCCACTACGAAAGAAGCTTTAAGTTCACCAACAAGCGTTGACCACCAGGCCAGGTAGCGCTGGTCAAAGCAAGTGGAAAAGTTGCCAAATGCATAGTGGGCAAACGAAGTTGTGAGTTGCAACTGATCAGTGTTAGTACGTGTGGTTATGCTTGAGAACCATAAAAACGACTGGGAGAAATTCAAAAATTCTTCCACCTTCTTACTGGCCACTGAATCCGTGCAGCAGCAGAAGTTGTTTTGTAAATTTACGACTCTAATGAGCTGCATGAAATACGATCGTCATAAAACGAGCAAAAAAATGATAAATAAGACCGTCTGATTCCAGGAGGAGGGAAGGAGTTCCGGCCACGGATGAAATGAATGATCTCCGCCTAATGTTACTTCTTTCCTCACTGGGATTGCCGGAACCATTGGGTTTTTGAGTTTTTGATTAGCCTAACATTTATTTCTGTTTTCTCCTTGTTTTTCAGAATACGTGATGTGTCGTATGTTGAGTGGCCCAGAAACAAGAAAGTGTTTAAAATCAGGCAGAAGGTGATTTTTTCATCATCGCGTTACTTCTCGCCATTACTGTATCTGGAATTTCATTCTTTCCCGTACTGCGCTGCTTTCATCCGCGTAATTCAGTTTGACCGTTCCAGCAACTTTTCCCACAGCATTAATGGCTTTCCCCATGTTTTTCCACTTGAAAATTATTTATTACAGTATTTCAGATCTTAGAGCTTAGCCCGAACGAGGTGTTCTTCGTTTTGAGGATCTTGCGTAATATGATCAGATTATTGTAGTGGATTTTATCCTGCAAATACGAGCGCGTCTGCAAATACGAACGCTAATACGTTATAAAGCGCAAACTGTCCGTAGAAAATGCGAACAAAATGGATAGTTTTGCATTTTTTTCATTCCAGCAAAAAATAACCCAAATCGCTATTTTCTCACCATTTATGCGTTAAAAAAATGAATGATTGGGAGCGGCGAAAAAACGAAGTACTATAGCTTTATGTGGAAGAAAGATGGGGGTAAGAGATGAGGAGGGAGGGGTCTGAGGTGGAGCGAGGAGGTACCGACGAAGAAGAATGAGGATCATTAACACCACTGCACTCAGCCTTTTTCAAAAAGAGAAAAAAAAGCCTTCTCCCTTTATGTATCCAGGCACTCGAGGATCCGAAAGCCGAACTTTTGTGTGCCTTCAAACAGCAACAGTTGGCCTTCTCTTCCCCATCGGTCACATTATCCGAAAATATGGGTTATTAATCTTCTCTTTTTAACTTTTCCTAGTTTTACTCTAAACGACAGCGCTTTGGGTAAGAAGTGGAGTCGTTTTAGGTACAATTTACTTACTCACTTACTTTTGTACTTGAAATGCCTACTTGGTCGGAGTGTATTCGGATTTGGTGTTCTTCCCAGTGATACTGGTGATAATCATGTCGTTGTCTTTATTTCATAATTGTTTTGACCTATGCTGCATCGCCTTTTGAGCAGTCTTTTGGCGATCCCAACTTTCTTTTCATCTTCCGAAGGGATTTCCACCTGGTGGGTCTTTGGATATAAAACGATTCGCCTGACGTTACCAAAAAAGAGTGTAAAATCTGTTCAAACTAGACATGTTGCTTGATTTTGCTGACAACCAATAGGCGTCTCTTATCACTGAGGAACACGGGAGAGGAGGAAACCCGGCTTGGGTAAATTTCGAAGATACAGCATATGTACACAGCAAAACCGAGGAATACAATGTAGAAGAAAATAGCCTAGGATTGGAAGTTGACATAGCTATGCCCAGTGTGCAACTATTTTTCATCAACATAGAAATCTAGCTAAAGAAACACGGCTATTTTGGGGACTTTACAATTTATTGCAAACTTTTCACATAAAAAAAAAATAATTTGGAGAATTTTCCCAACAATTTCAAAAAAATATTCAGGAAAATTCTTTTAAAAAGTGATACTAGAATTATTATTTGTTTTATTAAAAGTCTGAATTCTCTTCAGACCAGTTATTCTTCAGTTGCTGCTCGGAAAAAGAAATATATCATCCATATTTTGCAGCATCAAACCAGCGAATCCCGGAGGCGTAAACATTTTAGGAAGCAGTGGTAACTGAATTCAGGCCTTATTACTTAGTGCCTTCTTGATCATTATGTTTATTTGCTTGCTATTCGACTTAGTGGTTTGCATAATGTTCTGAAGTGTTAATTATATTAGGATACATTCTGTATAGGAGTTGATTATGCGTTGTCCTGACGGACAATCGGCTGCATCAAAGGCTTGTAGGTGAGAAGCCGCACACATCAATGACCCTTAGTGACCACTTCACCTGTTTCCTACTGTATTTCGCTGTACCGTTAAGAGCACCACTGCAGGCTTTCTTGAACATCTGATGTGGCGTTGAAGTCGGGAACAAGGCAAGGTCTGATAAAACAGGTGTAATTTTTTGAAATTGATATATACGCTATGGCAAGTGTTAAGCAGTCCTGTGCTGTTAATTATGATAAGCACTTTCGTGATTTCTGACAGTCTGCTTTAGTCTGTAAACTATGTCGTGAAAAGTTGGAGGAGAGGGGGGAGAGGAAGTGGGGACAGTAGAATGAAGTTAATGAGATAAATGAAACAAAGCTTGAAAAGCGATACATGAATGGCATCGTGGGAGTAAACAAGTAAAAAATTTGTTAGATGAGGCGGAAATTTTGCAAACAATATTTAGCCATAATGGTTATACATTCATTCAAAATAAGTTAAACTGTCTTACATACATAAGTGTATGCATGCCTACATACATACTTACACATACATTACATACACAGATCTATACATATACATACATAACATGCATATATATCTACACATACAGCAAACATACACACATATATACAGAACATAATGCATGGGTTCATACATATAATTATAGAGATACATTAATACAAAATAAACGTACACCAGTACTATAAATACACATACACATGCATATATACATGCACACATACCAAACGACATATGTGCATACATACATTCTGCACACATACATATACACATACATACACGCACTGCATACACACAGTTTGAGAAATTTCTGTAATTGGTCAAAATTTGGCATTTCCTGCAAGTTCCACTCGCTTTCCTGT
>UYRT01000196.1:0-11668 GCA_900617915.1 Gongylonema pulchrum
TTTTTTTGCTCTAGGAATTTTTGCTGCTCAACGAAGCATGCACAAAGTCTAAGGTTGCTTTTGCAATTCTATTAAACATTCGTTTGTTGCAGTATATTCATATCCCAGTAAAGTGGTCAAACATTTCTCGCAGCAGCGAGGTATTTTTGGCTGTTTTGACAATAGGGGGACAAAATGCGCGAGTGGCGGTAGGTGGTGTGGGCAATGAGTGGAAGAAGAAAAGGGTCTTCTGAAGAAGAGTTATCTCCATATATTAAAAATAAGCTTAAGTTATTAGAAAAAGCTTATAAAAAAAGTTAAAAAACTTATAAAAGTTAAAAACCTATAAAAATTAGCTTATAAAAAAATTTGAAAAATTGACGCAAATTAACTTAAAGAAAATTTAAATTAAAACATTAACTCGTCACGTTCCTTTTCGACGTTAATACAGCTGGCGACTTCTTCACACTTCTTTCGTTCTGAGCAGTTCTCAATTTTTCAGGCTCTGGGTAAGAAAAATTTCAATTATTTTTTAGCTTTTTCCAGGCAACTTTTTTGGGCCAGTCACTTTTGGACTTTTCTTAAGGGATGAAGTGAAAGAAGGAGGAAGATTCAGTCATTTTTCGGAGAAGTTACAGCTCCTAATGAACATTTTGTGCAGTTCTCATCCAAATAATAAGCACTCGCTGAAACTTTGCGAAACAACCGATGGACTGGCTTATGGATCGAATAGGCGGCGAGGGTGCAACTTGGAGCCGGATGATTTGTGTAATTTTGCGTACCAGTAAACTCACTAAAATGAAAACTGGATAAGTGGATTTCGGTGTCCAGCTACATTTTTGTCTTCTTCCTCTCTCTGAATTAATCATGAAAAGAAAAAGAGGAAAAAAACGCTAAAATCCAAGTTTATAGCTGCAAAATTCAGTCGTAAAATTTAACAGTGAGCATGCAATGCTTAAAAAAAACGCTCTATCTAGCCAGAGAAGCGTAAAATTCGTTTCAGTTCGCTTTTTGCATTTTGTAAAAAAAAACACAGTTCCCCTCACTTATCTTCCTATCTTGAACTTCGCAAGCTCCTACCCGCACAATGCATATGCGACGATAGATTTATCCTCTTCCTTATGCCAACTGCGTATAATGCGCTTATATTCCGTCATCCGTCCCCCATACCTCCCATTCCCTCACATCTTTCGCGGATTATCGACATCGACGGATACGCACACATCGATGGATTGCTTCTTATTTTCGATATATTGCATCGTTTTTGCTTATCAGTTTTGTTAATCATTCACAAAAAACGTTATCAAATTTTCCCAGACTCTCTGTTTTTCTTTTCCGGGCAATACGCTTTTAATTAAATCTGCGCAGTTTGCTGAAACTTCATTTTTTGTGAAACAAGAATATATTGTTTCCGAAAGCGTCTTCGTCAAATGTAGTTTTCCTTACGTGAGGTGTCAGGACTGAAGGAGTTAAGAAGACCAGAAAGGATGAGGTAAGACATTTCGGTCCATTAAGTCATGAACGCCCTGGCTCGGCATCGCAAGTGGACCCCGTCAGTACGACGGTGCGGAGCAAATTTGGAAGGCGCAGGAAGACGAATAAATTTTGTTGATTGTCAACATGCATCAGTCATTTGGGATATGCAAAAAAACACAGCAGCGATAGTTCAGTAAAGTAGCAATAACAGGTGTTTTCCCTTTTTCTAGAAGGCGTGTGATTCGTTTCTTCCCAAAATTGGTTGCTTCCCAATATTTTATTTTTTTTTATTATCAGTATTCAGTGGCAAGTTTTCTTAAGGTTCAAAAACTTTTGCTTTTATTTGAACAACATGAAACAGCCACTGATTCATATTCAAAACGCTCTCCAATGGTGTAGCTAACATCGACTTCAGTTCCAGGCTTTCCGCATCCACAGTACAGCATAAGTCCGAGTGAATAGATTGGATTCAGCAGCGTCTTATATTTATTTTCAAAATCCTATTGGTAAGCGTAGAGTAGTTTTCAGGCCAAGGAATTAACTCAACCAGTGGTACAACTAGTCCCTTTATAGTTCGTTTATTCCTTTCGATGGTAAATTGGTACAGGTATACACCAAGGAATAAGAACCAGCAATAGCCTTTGTTTCTTGAAAACCCCTGTAAAAGAGGCAGCATTAATATCATTATTATTATTGTATTTTTTGTATCATTATTATTATCGATATCATTATTGGTTTCATTATTTTTAGCAAGTGAGGACTAACAATCGTCAAAAGTGTCTATTCCCTCAATCATTTTTTGAATTTGCTCGAAAAAATTCTTTGCTATGCAAACTAATTTAATCAGCACTGGCCAAAAAAAACGTTTGACGTAAATGCACTGAAGCGCATATGTTTCAATTTTTAATGCTTCTTCACACGAATAATGTCAGAATTGTTTATAAGCAAACATATGTTCCTTTTTTTTTTTTTTTTTCAAAAACAAGCTGATCGGCATGACATATTTGGAGCTGATGCTGTCAGGAGATTAATAGTTCCATTCTTCCACTAGTGAGCAGCCAGTCCTTCTACGATTCATTCAGAAGTTTCGATGGTAAATTGGTACTGATATATGCTAGGGTGTCAAATCAGCCATCGGCTTTCTCTAAACAGTCCTTTAAGAAGAAAGTTATTGATAGTATTGCTGACGAGTGGTTGTAGCTGGCACGCGCTGTCCATTCGAGTGTCTTCACAGAGGCCGGATATGTAATGAATTTTCGAGTTTTGTTATTCGAAATTAAAAGTGAAGAATGAGCTAAAAACTTTTTTTGCATACTTGGACCATCATTTCAAAGCCTATGTATTTCGTAGCTACGGTCTTATCAGGCCCAATCATTCTGGACTGTTGCCTGTGAACAAGCTATCTTCAGGACTTTCCTCGGTTTTTTTGTTTTCAAAGTGAACAATGAGTCAGATGTAATTTTCATCAAGTTCTGCGCTGTGTTTTCTTGACCCACTAGAAGCTTTAATGCGTTACTGTGCCATACATCAAGTACAGTTTCAGCATTGGTTGATGAAGCTGATTCAGATTGAAAAAGCTCATATTTTTTGAAATTACCAGCTTTGACGAGCATGCGTCAGGTGAATTTACCGCATTTAGCGAATGATGAGTAATTCTGCCTGCTATTTTTCAGGACGATTCAGTAACGGGAAGTCACGCAGTCGAGGAGCAACAATCAACACGAAAATGTCATCCAGTTCGCTATCCTCAAAACAGGACTCTTCCTGCACTGATAACGATAATGATTATTTCGTTAGTTTTTTTACAACCTTCTTAACTCAGGATTGAAGGGCCTGGCAGTAACTAACCTCAGTAACTTCACTAACATAAGGTACCCATACGGATTGCTCTGGTGATCTTGGTATTCTTGATGTTAACACAGTTGGTTCCCTCATGAAAAGTTTTCGCTGTTTTTTGAGTCAATTTCAAAATCTCATCCATATTCGATTTTGCGATAAATTAAATATTTGCATTCAAATATTTTCAATATTTTCATTCCGGAAGTTAAACTTAAAATTTTTCCTCTTCTATACTTGAGAAAAAAGCTTTTTCTCCTATCTTGAAATCCAGCTGATACTGTTTTTACCAGGAACAATCCTTTTCCGGAAGTTCGATAAAGAAAAATAAAAACGTTCACCTAAAGTTCAGTTGGTAGCGTTTTCACTCTCTTCCAGCAAGGTGGAACGAAGATCTCTTGCAAAGCCAAGTTTTTTTTTTTGCCAATTTTTTTTCTGCTTAATTACCAAAAATACAATGACCTCTGAATAAACGCTCGGGTTATCCCGTGTTGATGATGTTACTGGGATGCTCCCACATTCCGAGCGTAACTATGCCTACCTCGTCGATCCTGGGCAGTATATCTTCAGTTAGTGCCCATTGTCTACTTAATGAATTAGCCAAACTATACTGGATTTTGGAAATTTGCTTTGTATTCAGAAATATATTAATATTTGAAAAATGTTTAGTTGAGTGATTCACTGGTGGATGATATTGAACGGTTTGCAAACTATGCAGAGCGGTTACGCCGATCGTTAGATCCCACCAGCAGTATTAATGGTAAGTGTTCGCAATGGCTTAGCCAAGATTCTGTGGCACAGATAGAGGGTGCGTTCGAGAAAACTACGTGTGCGTTTCATCTAGGGTGTCGGACATACACTTTGTGAGGATATACATGATTAAGTATGTATGTGAGTGTATATCTAAGTATGTGTGCATGTAAGTATGTGTGCGTTTGCGTGTATGTGTATGTGTGTGTATGTGTATGTATGTGTAGTATCACTCCCTGCTACTCGACTTTCAAAAAAGTAATCGAAGTTAGGCCCTGTCTTGGTTCCAAGCTTCGAGGCAGTCATGAGCACATGAATGTTAAAAGACCGTTAACAATCACGAACTCCCGATAAAACTCTTGGTGACTTTTTTCCGAGGATTCCTGGAAGCTATACACGTGATTCATCAGTTGAGCGAAAGTAGAGGACTTTGATAGTTTCAGAGGCAATTTCGGATTGTAAGAACAGTATACGATACATGACATTTGAAATGGCTACTAGTTCATCGCTGATTCATTAATGGTTTAGACAACATTAATGCCATTTTCTTCCTCATTTTTTGATACTCATGATAATTTATAGTAATAAATTAATAGTAAATTTAACAAGATAAATGAATTCGTATGAAAAAACACACACACATACGAAGCTAAAATGATTTACACGCTAGAGGTGATTTGCAGTCACCGGACGGGTGAGCAGAGAACAGGTTTGAAAGATTTTAGCATCGTGTTAAATGCTTGCATTAATTTTTCACAAGCGCATTTGCCTAATTTTATCATTTAATATCAAAACTAATTGCCATATAGCACTACACCAAAATGATCTTGGTCAAGGCCGCCTGGATAATCAGTGTGGATAACGCATATTAGTGATGCTGTTCTGCCTTTGGCACTGGGCTTCATGAAATTATGCGGATGAGGGGAGCTCACAAAAAAGAATGGCGAATTTGTCAGCTAAACCAATGGCGAGAAAAAACACCGCAACGAAAGAGCAACTGATCAAAGTATCAAAGTAACCTAGAGCACTGAAGTTGACAATCTGTGATGACCCGCTTCTTACTATTTCACTGGGGTACATCCACATACCGGACGGCCGTGCGTAGCATTTCTGTTCTGAACCTTTATGTTTGCAATCTTTTCATTAGCGGCCTGAACAGTCCTTTTGCTTCTCACGTACATCACGTTCGCTAATTGTCAATGAAGACAGCAACAAAATGCCATTGCGCAATGACAATTAACACTTTACTTGAACACTTTGATCAGGTACAGTTTACGACTTATTTTTCAACTAACAAGTATCAGTTGCTTCGATCAACACTGCGTCACCTGCTGGTCGTCTTTCTAACAATCCTTTCGCTTAGTCCACCCCTTAAATGGATTACAATCTCTACGCTTTTTATGTGTCAAAATTTACGGCAGCCATTCATACTGGAGGTTGAGATTTCACGCAGTCCCTATAGTACAACAAGCCATCCCAGTCGATGCCCTTCCCGCTCCCTAATATGCAGGAAAAGAACAAACACTGCCAACATGAGTGCGCAATTAAATTTTAAAGCAACAGCTATTCATACTGTTAATAATCTAATAGTTTCAAGTGTAGCATAAAAACTCAAAATCGTGCCCGCAAGCCTGGTGTGTAGCTGTGTTTCTACCTATGTTTTCAACAGAAGCAATTTGACAAGGTTTTTAATCTTTTCAAGACGTCATTGGAGCATGTATGCGTGTGTACGTGTGTAAATGGGGGTATCTTACCATTTCATTTTATTGGACGTTTTATCTCCTAGTATCTGGTGACAAATTTTGGCGTTTTATGCTTGTTAAATTAGTACAGTAGTTTGGTTAAACTAGTATTGCAGATGGCGAAGCGATGTGTGTATCCGTACATTCGGCGCTTTCTTTGGTTTCACAAACAGTGCGTGACTTACTTGTACATCATCCTGCCTTCAAAACAACCCAAGTACTATTGCCGGCCAGTCAGCTTATTCATAGTGTAAAAGGTATAGTATACTTCAAGATAAAGCTTAGATTTCAAAGCTGAATTTTTTTTTGGAATTTTTTTTGAATATTAAAATGTCTTCGAATTATACTTGTAAATCGAAATGACATTGTTTCAAATGTGCAGCAAAAAAGGCTTTGTAGCTACAAAAAGGCTGACTGTGGCTTTGTCTCCCTGGTGTATGCCAGTACCAATTACAATCGAAGCGAACGAACGAGCCATAGAGAGGTCCGTTGCTGCACCATGCAGTTGATCCCGCAATCTACCGCACAATCTTTCTTTAGTTATCCTTTTATGCTGTTATTCTATGAAATTAGTAAATCATTGGGATTACCGATAATTATCGGCTTATGACTGCAATGCTGTTCTTTTAAAGTTGCACATCAAGTGCAGTCCTTTTCTTCCGATATTGCAAGTTGGGTCTCTTTTGTAGTGATACAGTCTGGGAGGAATCGATATCATCGGTTTGAGAGGGATCGACTTCAATTCTACTCTTTCCTGCTTCTCCGAATAGTGATATCTTGGAATTACGCACTATGAGCCCTCAAGTTCCACGTCCAATGCACTATCGACTCTTACGTGCCGCGTCCTGATTGGGATATCACAAGATTCCTGTATGAGGCATTCATATGCATAAATTCAGTAATCCATCACAAGCATCTTACATCCTCTGATAGCTTTTTCCCAGCTTTTTACAGTTATTCACAAAATTTGCGCTACCTGTCTCCAATTATCACCGGTCCTCCCCTCTAAATAAGAGACCCATTTTTTCGGAGGCCGGACTTGCATTAATTTAAGACCAAATGTCTATGTATGTTATTTTCCCAATTTATAAAACCATAAGTCTGAAAAATTATTATTGTCATTATTATTTTGTTATAATTAATTACTGTTAATAATAATAGTAATAACTGAGTGCTGCATATTTTCAGAAATCAACTTTGACAATTCAGCTGTTGACGCATCGCGGGCATTGGCATGCCTCGAGAAGCTAGAAGCTGCTGTTGGTAACACTCTCAAACAATCCTTGTTAGTTACTTTTATTTATCAGTCTGGAATACTTGGCATCTGAATGCCAACATCTTAAGTTACATTTCTGATAAATTGATAACAGTAGTCCAGGAATGTTTGGAATTTTTAGAAACAACACGTTTCTTCATCTCCTGAAGGGATTACCAGAATCGTTGAACTAATAGTCCCTCCAGGAGACGGAACGAACGTCAAAATCCTAGGTGATGCATTATTGGCTAAAGCAGCTGGAAAAATATACAATGAACTGAAGTTGATCAAAATATTAAAGTAAAGCATTAAAGTAAATATCGCGTTTGTTGTTTTTGCAGACGTCCGCCGACCGTTCAAAAGCACTCCACTGCCACATTGGGACACAGAGTGAGACATGTAAGTTTTTTTCCCACTCTTTTTGACAAATTTTTGTGGTGGACGAGATGGTTAATGGGCGCATATAAATGTTGGGAGATCGAAAACACCAGAATAGAACGCTGGGTTTCGAAAATTCTGTTTCAGAAAAGGCAGTTTTTAAACAAATATACTTTTCCTGAATACAACGAAATAGTATGCTAATATGCCGTTGTAGACCGGGATGTTCTTTAAAATTAGTTGACGCTTCATTCCAAAATTGCTTTGCGATGTTGACCTTATACTAACCATCCGGAAGGTTCCGTAACTGCACTTTCAAAAATCCAGGAAAATGCCCCTGCTGCTGCTGCTGTTGGAAAGTGTAGCGAGTGAAAAACAGCGATCAGAAGAAATGTTTCAAAGGACAAATTTTTTTTTTCCGCTGAAAATAAGAAAAAGCTTTGAGACTTGAAGCAGTGTGGTGTTTCCATATGCCCATGATACACGCTGATTAAAAAATGAAGAAATTCGCATCTGTGGGTGGCATCAATCAAATCATATTGTTCAGCTTTATCCTTTCGTTCGGATACTTTTCTCGATTTCTAACACTGAAAGAGGCTTCTGCAAAGGAAAATTTTCAGTCGTATTCTGCAAAACTGACTGTACTGGCTTACTTGTATCACCTCACTGATTTTCGGTCTTTTTCGACCAATCCTCTCTTTCTGGATCCCCAGTAGCTTCGGCAAAGGTATTCCCCGTTTATATTTTGGAAAAACTGACTGTATTAACTTACTGGTAACATCTTTCTTCTTTGCAGCTCAAAAAAAATTCCTACCAATATTCCTCTTTCTAGACTCCCAATAGCCTCAACTAAGGCATCCCTTCCCCTTTTTTATGCTCTGAAGAACTATCTGTATGAACTTATTGCTACCATTCCGTTGCCTTACAACTCTTTCCTTAATGATATTTGCATTTGGAACTGTGAACTGCAACCTACACTGTCTTGCCACGGTCAACTTTCTTATTGCTTTCAGTTAAATTTCAGTAAAATAATTCGCGCCTGGGCCGACTGGAATGGTAAAATCCTAAAGGCATACGACGAGAAGTTAAATCCTCCGTTAGTTTGCGTACAAGCAGTTACCGAAAGAGGGGGACATCGACAGCCTTGTCAGCATAGGGTTACTCATGGAATACGATGGCAGCCCGCTACTTAGAGATGCCTTCACCTCTCGTTGAGAAGGATACAAAATGAATTTTGTTTTCTTGAATTCCTGGTTACCGCACGCCTTTTTGCGTCCCTCGCCAACAGCAACCACTCGCTAACAGCCAGTGCCAACAGCAACCATTCTGCCTTCCGTATTTGGTATGAAAAGCAGAAGCAGAACGGTAGCAAATGCCAACAGCAACCACTCGCTAGCAAGGCCGTCCATCAACTCCAACTAGAAATAACAACACAAAAAATAATAATATGTGTTTCTGCATTTGTATAAGGTGCAATAATGCACTAGTAGAAAATTAAAAAAATGTTTTTCTAATAACGCACCAAACTTATTTATCTTATTTTCATATTTTAATTAATTACATTTCATAATATAGCTCACCAATTGTGCGGTTGGCAACTTTTCTATTTGCTCTAGCCAGTACCACATCTTTTGTCAGCCATCCTGATGTTTATTTTAAAGTTCGTTTCATCCTGAAAGGCGGTTATTAACCCAACGGTTCTTTTGACGAAAGCATTCGAGCAGGCTCTAGTCATTTCGAGATCTTGCTGATTAGAATCGAATATCACCGGCTTGAGAACCTTTGTCCTGGTAATCACCTTGAAACACTAAACGAACGCCAGGTTCGCCAGTAAACTGTCTGCCAGACATTGGCCAAAGCATGTGGAAAAGCTGTCATTCCTTGACCACAAAGCGAAGGCACATTTGCGACCAGGAGCTGGAAAAAATCAAAAAAAAGGTAAAAACTAAGCTAGGAGGAAAAATTTAGTAGCTGAAGAGGTACACAGCGGCTACCGAAACCATGTAAGCCGGTGCTACTGGATATATTCAAGGCTGTCCCGACGTCACTTCAATGAGGCTATCTTCTACAGTTCAATGACCCAGAACAATTGTTTCGGAATGTCCGCGAAAAGTCGGCAAATATGTAACCGCAGGATAATCAACAGAATGGGATTCCGAACTATCGGCCCGAATAATTCAGGAAAAATTGTATTGCATAATTTTCTGGTTGTTAAAATTCGGAGCTTCGTTCGTTGCAGCAGCATCTCCTCCTCTCTTCCAAAAAGCTTTCGAAGCTTTCCTAGGAATTATTCCCTCTTTCATATCCGCTGAGGAGTCTGCGCGATTTGATAATTTGTTTCGGCAGCAAATTAGCATCGGCATATGTCATGGAATCAAATCTGCCATCAGCTTACTTATAAGCAACCCTCGAAAGAGCAGGACATCGACAGTCTTACCAGCGGCTGGTTGCTATTGGAATCTGCTACCACTCGAACTACTTCCAGAGTGCCTCCGCCTCTCACAGAGACTGAATACGAAGAGCGTTTTGCGGTTTTTTGTTAGTCACACTAGCGATTTCTGTCTATCGAAGCTCACAGCTATCAGTCTTTCTCCGTATTCGTGGAACGAAAGGTACCTTCAAAAACCCTACGTGCATTTATCAGTGGATACCGTATACATCTCGCGGCCTTCCGATACGGCAAAACTAGTGCCACTCCTCTCGTGACTAAGGTGTTTTAAATCCCCGGTTTTTGCCCCCACTAATCTGCTTCCCAATTTCTCTTCCCTCGCTCTTCTTGCTCTCATTTTTCTGTTCTACTCTCTTTCCAGCCCGCCTCCGAGTTTTTTGTCCCACCTGTCTCTAGCATTCCAAAATCTCCTTTCCCTCGCATCATTACAGTTGAGGCTTGTTGGCAAAATTCAGATTTAGAAGTCAGGGAGTCGAAATTACCAATTAACTCGCTTTTAAGCAACCTTCGAAAGAGCAAATCATCGATATAGCCTTGTCAAATTAGGGTCACTGTTGGCGTGGGCCACAACTGAGATACCTGTACTTACAAAGAGTGACTGTAGAGAAATTTTTGATTATCTCTTCTGAGCTTCTAAGAGAAGCTTCTAAGAGAAGTTGCACAACAAATTTATTCTCCCTGGAGTTTCTATCCATTAATTTTCAGGAAGGCATGAAAAATGGACGAACGCTGATCCGACGACATTCAGCATTCCATCCAAAGGAGCATGACGGCTGTAAGTAAAAATGATTTTTTCGCTAACATGCGGTTTCTGCCGCTAAATAATCGAAACTATTGCAAAAGTATTGCGTAAGCACTTTTTACTGCAATAACACGCATAGGATAAGAATTGCCGTGGATTAGCACTCGCAAAGCACAGGATTAGGTATTAATATTGAAAGTCTTAGATTTGCTTTGTGCCACTAAGTGGCCAAATCTGTAAAATATTTTACGTAAGCAAACATTCGAGTGTTTTTTTCTACCGCAACGGTATTTGTGGGGGATAGCAAGAGTCGAAGATTAGTATCCAACACACTGCTGAAGATGAGATTATCAATATTAGTAGCTTCCTGGATCATCCATCATTTTCATTTCCTTTCCCTTTTCCTCCGGTCGTCCCTCTTCCTGTTCTGTTCAAATCGAATGCAGCAATGTTTCACCTAATTACCTTTTTTTTTAAATGCATTTTGGCGTAAAATCAAAAGAAACATTGTAGCGAAATTGTGTGTGCTTCTGTACACCTGTATGTAAGTATGTCTGCATATGCATGTATTATTTATATTTTTTCGTTTGTGTGGAATTTATGTATGTTTGTTTGCATGTATGTTTGTTCGTATGTATGTTTGTTTGTATTCATATGTATATTAGTATGAATGTGTGCATGTGCCTGTATGTGTTTGTGCATTGTTTGTATGTATACATAAGCATGTTTATATGTGTGTGTACGTGCGCGTGTATGTGTACGTCAGCATACTGATTCCACTAATTCCACTCAAGGATTAATAATGCTAAAAAGCTGATGAAATTTTCGCAATAAAAGTTGTCTATTTACGAGCTGGGAGCTTAAAATCAGTTTTCGAGACTATGTGCACCATGAACTTTGGCCTGTAGTTAAAATTGCAAGTTTTTTTGCTAGGCGACTTGTGCTGCAAGCTCCTCCAAAAGAGGATTTCTTGGAGATAACAAAGACTGAACCTAGCTTGTCTTGAATGCAACAATCGTGAAAATTCCTGTGCAACTTCGTTTAAAGTCTTTCTTCTCATC
>UYRT01000197.1:0-11574 GCA_900617915.1 Gongylonema pulchrum
GCGGGGGGAACTGCGCAAAAAACGCATCCTCGTACCGGCAGCCGGTACGCTTTCTACTAGGTTTACTCTTGCAAACAAGCTAAAGGAGGCTTTGATTCAGTGGCGTACGCCAGCACCAATTTACATCGAAACAAATCGTAGAAGGATCGATTATCCTATTGACAAAACTGAATCCTTCGCCTATTGCACGATAACAGTACCACTTCCCAGTGCGTCATGTCCGTCGACAAAGGAAAAAATATTACAACTTCTCAGCGCAGCGGTGATGAAAAAGTGATGTTAAAAACTGCTAAAGCAAATGCCGCCGTAATAAATGCACGTTTATACAAATGCATGATATAATAAAGCAGTAAAAAGTAATAAAGTGATAAAAATAGTAAAAAGAAAAAATATGAGAGGATTATTGCTGGTTTAATAACCCAAACTTGGAGTAGATGAAGTGAACGCCAGAATCGCCAGCAGGCTGACCAGCATCAGTCAAAACAACTTGAAAAGACCATCCAATTTTTTAATATAATTTTGTATTTTGTAAGCATCATTACTTATATTTCTATTGGAAAATAGGAAATAGGTTTAACAATATATAGGAGGCAGAAAAGTAGAAAAGTAATTTGGAGAAATGAAAGAAAACTGGAAATCAAAAGGCATATTTTTTTACAAAGTGATAAAATTTAAAAAATTATGCCAAGAGCACCAAGACCATTTGGACAATCGGTTTGGGGATCCCGCGTTACTGGTATTATCGGGATAATTCCATACACTGGGCACAGCTACATCTGACCCCTTAATCTTGGGCTATCTAATTCTGAAATACCATCTCGAGGCAGGCAGAGAAAGGCTTGGGCGATATGTTTTATTATATCTCAAAAAATGATACCAAGAAAACGAAGACCGTACGGACAATAGTGCTCAAAAAACCTAAAAATAGGAGGAATAAGGTGCATTAATCTGATTGACTTTTTATGCGTTTTTTGCAGCTATGCAATGCAGAAAACGCATATTGGCGAGAGGTTATCTGTGTGTATGTGTGTGTGTATGTATGTATGTATGTATGTGTGTAGTTTTTCATCTCGAGACCTGTAAAAACTACGGGGCTGAAATTTTTGGGACTTAATCTACATGCATATACTACATGCATGCATATACGGGCCGCAACCCCCAAAATGGGCGCTCTTACCGGCGTGGTACCCACGTGCGGGCCCGCTAAAGTTTTTTACGGGCAAACCGCTAACTCGGAAACCAGAGAAGCTGCAAACCTGAAATTTTAAGGAGACGTTCCCCGTTCGCGCAGGTATGAATGAGCTCAAACCCAGCCTCCTGATATGGTAGGTAACCACGTAAAGACTCGTGAAATTTTTTTCGGGTAAGTTGCTAGCTCGGGAACCGGAAAAGCTAGAGGATTAGAATTTTAAGAGAATTTTCCCTGGCCCAGTAGGTGTTGATGAGCTCAAATCCAGACATCAGGTACGCGTGGTGCCCACGTACGGGCTCGTCAAAATTTTTTTCGTAACTTGCAAACTCAAGGACCAAAAAAGCTAGAAAGCTGAAATTTTAATCGGGTGTTTCCTGACAGTTTTGGTGGCCAGTTTTAATTTGTTTAGCTAGAAGCATTTGCCGGAAAAAACTGGTGACGTAGCGACAAAAACTGCGGGGAATTATGCAAAAAACATATCTTCGCACGGGCAGCCCGTGCGTTGGCCAATTTTTGTCAGTGACTTATTGAGAGCCCACAAAGCGAATAATTTACAAGTTTTATTGAGAAACAATAGAACAAAGGTTACCTCAAGATATCCAGCTTCGCCTTGTGCAATATGTCGGCCATCGCGATCAACAGCCACTGGTCCAGCCGGGAAACGCCAATTTGGTGGAAACGACCGAAACATCATTCGGCACTTATAGCTAATCTAGAATCCCCGTTCAACAGCCTGAAATGTACACTGTGTAAAAATTGGAAGCAAATGTTACATTAATGTCGAACGAAGAACTAACGAGGTAGACGCGCGCTTCCCACGTTCCCGTAATTTGAATTGCGTGCGAAGTTCGCATAAGCTTATCATATGAGGTTTCGATACAGCACGAAAGGATTACGACACAAAATTATTTGCGGAGTTAAACAAGAGACACGCAGATGAAGGAAGGAGAGGTATTTGGAGGCGAAAAAAGTACGGAGAGATGGTATTTGAGAGCAGAAATTCAAAATACGGAGTATGAGGAATGGAAAAAAAAGCATGCAGGTCTTTGAGGATAATGGTGAGTTGACGACTGAGAATACTGAGGGCCAAAAATCAAACCCCTTTCAAATACAGGACGATTTCCTCATATCGCAAATTTTGTACTTCGCAGTAATACGAGGCTCTTCGATCTTGGCCTGTGCCTCTACACTACTGCCTGTGATTCAAATCGACGCAACAGGTCAAGTAGCCATCTTCACAAATGTTCAGTAGGACCAATCGAAGCAAACATCGCCTGGTTCAACTCCTAGATCCTAAATTGACCTTTGATCCCAGCTCGAAGTTGTTGATGCTTTTCCATTTCTCCCTAAGCTTGATTCTTTTTATCCTGGAATATGAAATAACAAGTCTCGAACTCTCGTTCGAAGGCTTAGCATAAACAAACTCCACTTTGTCTACATGAAACTGAGCACCTTGGCTTCTATTTCGGGTTAAGCACCTCGGTTTTTCGTCTCGTCTACATCTGAAGCAGGGCGGTACCCCTTGCCTGTTCGATGTTGTGCACCACTTCTTCAAGTTCCTGAAAAAGGAACCTATATGCTCTGGAGATTGAAAGAAAGTTGGTTTTGTTGAACAGTGCATCAGGACGGTATACCAAGTCCTAATCTAGCAGAAAAGCAAAGTGATAGAAATTAAGACCGAGATACTGGTTCCAAGTACTGGGTAATTCGCAGAGTAGTTTTCATGTTTCGTACCTTAGCCTTAAACACAGGCAGAGTCGCACGTACGCACAGGAGTGGTAATCATCGGTACAGCCTCCCAGTTTGATCTATCAACAATCCACTCTGTCTGAGAGGTGAAGGCAGTTGGAAATAGCTCCAGTGGTAGGAAATGCCAACAGCAACCATCCGCTGGCAAGGCTGTCTATAGCTCCCTCTTTCGAGGTTTCTTATAAGCAAGCTGGTGACGGATTTGACTCGTTGGCATATGCTAGTAGCAATTTATCGTCAGAATGAATGAACGAATCGTAAAGGGGATTGATTGTGCAAGACGGTGTCGTTGCTTCGAGCAACGAAAAAGCCAAAAACCGCATTGCTTAGCCCGAGTCGGACAAGGCGAGGGTTAAGCTAGCCCCCTTGACCCGAGTTCGAAATACACTAGTTCAGTATAATTTGAGTACTTCAGGTCCAACGACAGAAAGAAGTATGGAGAGGGATGGCATATATCATCAGAAATTTCGATTTGAGATCAACGGTCAAGGAAAGAAGTTATGGCAGTTAGTCCGGGCGATGTTTACTTCATGTTTACCACCGTAGACCAGTGCAGTGGCGACTCAACCAGTTATATCGATCTGAGGTCAAGGGTCATAGTGCAGAAAAGGCCGGATATTGATTTCGGGTCTGAATTTGCTTAGGCAAAATTTCGAGTTTGTGAATTTGGTTCAGACTTTAAAATCAAAGGCAGGAAATGATGACAAGTTTCAGAGTTAAATTTGAATTTCAGATCAGGAAGAATGATTGAATTATTACACTGAATTATGGGATTATAAAACTCTGTTCTGAGTTCTTCACTTTTTTGGAATTTGAGGTAAGGAAAGTTGGATGGGCGTTAATAGTGATGGAGATGTGAAGGATTAGTGAATTGAATTTAATGTAAAAAAAAGAGAATAAATATGGTTGGAGAGAGGGGATCAAGCAGTAGGAAAATCACAGG
This sequence comes from Gongylonema pulchrum, assembly GCA_900617915.1. Classification (NCBI taxonomy): domain Eukaryota; kingdom Metazoa; phylum Nematoda; class Chromadorea; order Rhabditida; family Gongylonematidae; genus Gongylonema; species Gongylonema pulchrum. Next base: position 3,885 of record UYRT01000197.1, read on the forward strand.
TAAAATTTTAGGAAAACATGAAAAATCCTTAAGATCTCGGATTTTTCCGTTAAGAGGTCAAGAGATTTTAAGCCTTAAAAAGACTCAAAAAATTTTAGAGCGATTTGAAAAATTTCTTGTGTAAGCCTCAGTTTCAACCCAGATTAAAGGTTAAACACAGCAAAACTTTAAAATAGGCCCTCATGCTGTCCGAAATCCCTAAAATTTCAGTCCCAATTGCCATAACACAGTTTTTAACTAACGCATATAGTACAAAAACACAGCTGCGCACATTCTGCAGAACTAGTCCGAATACACCGACGAAATCTACTTGTGTTATCTGCTGGAACTCCGAAAATGCAGGAGTTCAAGTACGTGCCTTGACACGTCCGTTCCATGCCTTTTCTCCGCTCACTTTTGAGGCAAACTTACTGCTGCTACATTTTTCCTATGACTGTTTAAAAACATTTTTTTTAAAAACGCTTATCCTCATCCACTGAGGAATAGGTCGTTTGTAACCAAGGAATTGCGAGGAAATAAAGGGAGAGGAGTGTAGAAAGACAGAACGTTATCCAGCTTCGAGTTAGCAAATTGTACGTATCACAAATCCACTTACAGAAAGCTCAATCAAAAATCAGCATAACGCATTCAGCAAAAAAAAAAAAAAAAATACGCCGAAGAAAGTGGAAGAAGTGGCGAAGACGAGGCTTTTATAGGATCTCAGGAGGCGGAATTAACAGTCTGGAGATGTCCTCTCCAGCCAATCATATGTGAGTGGGCCCCTCCACGCAGTACTTGGTGACCTCACCTTGACCCTAACGAGAGATTATGCAAGCGCGCGAGTCATCAGTTATACAGCCCCTGGAAAACAACGAAAACAGCAAACATCGCTGGATATTTACTAATTCGTAACAATGTGAGAGTCCAGGGGACTGTTACTTCCGCAGAAAACACATGATTAATTTTACTTATTATTTTCACAATTATTATTATTGTTATTATTATTACTACTTCTATTATTAGAATAGCAATAATAATAATAATAATTATTGCTGTTGCTATTACTGTTGTTATTTTTATTATTATTACAGTGAATATTATACTTTCTATGATTATTGCTAATCTACTTTTCACTTTTCTAGTTTAGCATTAACCAAGTTTTCCATTAAATCCTATTATAATCTGTTGCCGGAAATTATACTTGTGGTACTCTAAATTGATTGGTCGGTTGTAATCTAACATAATTTTCCACCTATGCAGCTACCAAATTTCCCGTATGCTACAACCAGTACTGTATTGCCTGGTGGTCAATCTGCTGCTGTCGATCCTAACATTCGTTTCTTTTCAAATTTTTGCTGCTAACCTCGGGCAATTAAAATTCGGGTTTTTATGTGTCACAGCCAAACTGAAATTGTCCTCCCCTAGCAACTACGTTGGAAGAATCCCTCGCTATCTTAGCGTGCAACAAATCTAAGTAGTACTCCAATTCCTCTCCTCTATCTTGCTTTAATCCGTTCCCCTGGAGATGCATCTGGGTACTCACCTACCACCACCCTTCCTCTGAGCACGCCATCGCCCCCACCTCCATTCAGCACCCCCTCCCCCTCCCCCAACAAGGCGTTCAAGTTGCGGTGCGCTGAGTAGCGTTCCCCAGCACCTCTAGCAAAGTGCCAAGCGGAATTGGCGAGCTCCGCCGTGAAATAGCATAAGCGAAGAGGTTGAGGTAACGGCTGAGCCGAGTTTTAAATTGCCGCCAGTAATGCATATAGATTAAGTTCCCAAAATTTCAGCCTTGTAGCTTTTGTAGATTTTATGATGAAAACTTGGTACAGGCGAACACATAGGCACATACCTACAGACAACCCCCTGACAATAAGGGTTTTTGCATTGGGTAGATGCAAAAAAAACGCACAAAAGTTAATATTAACGGTCTTCTGCCATGATATGGCACTCAATACAACAATTACTTTGATCAGGATATGAAATGATTAATGTATCACAGAATGTAAAACCACCACCTTTATAACGAGCACTGAGATCGCCGTAGTCAAAGTAAGAAGTATAACCGATGCAAGGTCCTCGATGCCTCTAGGATGCACCACTGGCAGCGCTCTTGTGTCAACGCTTTAGAAATGGTGCTTTTCAGGCTTCTCAAGATCTGAGCAAATACCACTTTTCAACAAGCTATCTTAAGGAAACAACCTGAAAGGGATCATGCTTAGGGGTTACAACTATACTGCTATAACATAATCTTTGGAATTGTGAAATCGCAGACGAATGTTGAAGAGGTATTTTCCAGAACAGAATGGCGGAGGATTTTTTATCGTCTGTTTCCAGTGAATCTACCCGACAGGCCGGTTCGTTTTTGATCAGTTTCGAAATTATCCTTTGCTATGAATAGTATAGTGCATTTAATTTGGCATGACTGGATGTTTTGTGCATGTAATCCAAAATATTCATGAAATCCAAATGATGTTGAGATCGTGGACACCCGGAAAAGCTATGCCGCTGCAGAATCAATGGATAGAACGATCGTCAGTTCGGTGAGTAATTTGGTATATTTGGGATATTTTGATGCTGGAGTACCTTACAGAAAAGTTTTACTTCTCATGTATTTTTCAGTGTTTCGTGTTGGAAGAAACAGGACTGTACAGGAAAAGATGCCGGCTTGGGCCGTATGGAAAGCAACTGAGAGTGCGAACTGTTCAACAGGATGTACCTGATTTGCAATGGCAATTACAATAATTCGGCTCAGCTGATGGTCTACGGTGATTTAGCCTTCCAGCGCTTCGCCCAATCATCTCTGTCAGCACTATTTCGCGGCGCCGCCCACTGGAACTTTGCCAGACGCGCTAAGTAGCGCTGTCCCGTGCCTGGCGGCTGAATTACTTGGGTGGGGGGAGGGAAAGGAGAAGTGATGGGTGGGAGGACTGGACGTGATTAGAGGGTGTTGGTTGGTAATTGCCTAAATACAGTTCAGGCGACGCGATTGAGGCCAGGATAGTAGGGAGGAATGAAGTTGCTGGTTAGGAGTTCAAGACGACAAACAGTGATAGTAGTTGGAGGTGATGGATGACGCGAAAAAAGGAGTAAAATAAAAATTAAAAATTTTTCTTCTTCACTCTCGGTGGTTAGAATTCCTTCTTTCCCGTCAGAACGCCGGGTTCTTCACTGCCACGCGGGTTTTCTTTTTTTTTTAGAGAATCTAACCTTTATTTTTCTCTTCAAAAAAACAACAAGCCACAAAACGCTTCAATCAACCTTCTTCCAATTAAGTAACAATCAACAATCTTCCAGTCCAACGATAACCAGCAAGGTTTCAAGCCAACAATCACCAACACCCTTTTAATCCACCAATAACCAAAACTCTTTCAATCCAACAACAACCAACCAAAGAAAACTCAATCCACGCATTTCTATAAACCACAACCAAACCGACCGCTCAATCCCTTCTTTCTTCCAACAAAAAAAACAAGCCACACCAAGAGATTTCGCGAAAACAACCCAGCAAACTCACTGTCCAACCTCTTCAGTCCAAAAAAAATAACAACAATAACACTCGCCCATCCCAGCCTGCTCCCCTCCTCTATCCCCCCACCCATCTAGGTTAGAGTGACCTAGCTCTATTTGGAGGTGGACAGGGGAAGCTCAGAGGGTGACCATTCGACCCCCACGAAAAGCAGTCGCGAAAACAACTTTCGCCACACTCCCGAGACCAGGCAATCACACAATTGACAAAACATTTCATCCAATACGAACGCATTCATCATATTTTCAAAACAAAGCAGCTTGTAGGGCAAAACCATTGCTAACACATGCTTTTAAAAAGGTATAGATTAGAACGATTTTAAAGTAGTGATAACGTAATTAATTTCTGTACCAAACAAATTTTTGATGGAAACCCGATTAAATTTAAACATTTAAAAAAGATTGGAAGTTTATATACGCTCACGTAGTAAAAAAAAACCTGAGAAAAATAAGAACAGAAATGCGGCAGTTGTTCGCCGATTGTTGATAATACCAAAACAGCCAACCATTCACTTGATCTCATATGCTCGATCACGATTGACCATGTAAGATAACATTAGCGACCAATATAAACATAACGGCTTGACAACCACACGTTTGACCATTGAGAAATAGGTCCAACTACTTCTTCATTCACTTGATCTAACATGCTTAATCACGATTGACCATATCAGATAACATTAGCGACCAATATAAAAATAATGGCTTGACAACCACACGTTTGGGCATTACGAAATAGATTCAACTGCTTCTTGTTCAATATTTGGATCTGTTAGTGCAGGAAATTGCATTTCTCTTGTAATTTCTAACGGCGGCAGATAGTTGATAGGCCTTGTCAATATATGACCACTCGGCATCCGGACTAAGGCTGTACGAATTACATTTCCGTGTCCCAAATACAATTTCACAATTTTTCCAATTTTCCAGACTCCTCTCGGTTGGTTTTCTTCTTCCACCAAGACAACTTCATTGATTATTGGAGTCCTTTTTACCGAGCTCCGCGGTCGCCGGTGATGCCTTTGAGTTCTTTTTCGTAGCAAAGGCAAATATCCGCTCTGCCACAGTTGCCAAAATTTGTTCGATGTCACTAATGCCTTTTGCCATTGTTCGAGGAGTTTTTGCTTTGTTGTCGTTAGCGAACTGCTACTTCTACTTGTTGCTTCATTGCCAGTTATGTCGAGCTGTGATTCAGCGTACGGACATAGGAAATCAATAGGGCGGAATACTTCAGTTGCATCATCCGCTACATGAGTCAAAGGCCTGGAGTTCACGATGCTTCCAACTTCTGCTCTAAGTGCAACTAGGCTCCTTTCTGACTGTAGTTTCCTTCAGTTGCCTTCTACATTGATTGCTTAACCAGTCCAATGAGGCGTTCGTAGATTCGACTTTGCCACGTCGCATGCTCCGTGATAAATTTCCATTTGATTCGTTGCTTACTGCAGTAACTTTCAATAGTTTTCTGTACGAGTTTAAACTGTGAAGCGTTATCACTTATAATTTCCTCCGGAACACACCGTCGAGCTACAAATCTTTGCAAACAATCTTTGCAAAGCTACGAATCTGCTGATAACTCATCAACCACTTCGAGATGTACTGCACTAGTTGACAAACAAGTGAATAAGCAGAACTATCTTTGCTGTGTTGCATTTCCGTTATTTATGTTAATTAGGTCTAGATAGTCTAGTTCAACGTATGTCTGTTAATTCTCGTCCTCGGATACGGTGGAATTGTCGGCAAACAAAATGGCTTTGCTAACCATCGTTTACAGAACATACAGTCCTTGACTGCCTTTTTAACAGTTGATCGACCCTGTGGAATCCAGTATCGTTTCCACAGTTGCGCGAGGGTATGTGATGCGCCACTGTGGCCAACCTCACGGTGACTATCCCATATAATAAGCTTCGTCGCTGTTTTCCCTTTTGGCAGATAAATTGGGTCCTGCCACTCACACTCTTGTAATCTTCCTCGGCATCGCAGTATGCCATCCACATCCTTATCGAGCTGCCATTTTTCCATTTCTTCGGTGTTATTTTCCACAGAGTTTTGCACCTCGCGAAAAGCAATCTTTTCCGCAATTTTGTATTCTTCAGGTGTAAAGACACCGCCAGATGATACTTGCTTAGTACTGCCGGCTTTGTTGCTTGAAGTAAGTTTAATAAAACACAGTACATTTATGATCAAATGTAGATATTTGTACCAGCTACCATATCTATTAACATCAAAGAGTTCATGTATAGAATAATTCTTAATTTCTACAACTTCTCTCTGTATGCCAAGGCTTACTTCTTTGTCCTGAATACTCAAAATCTTCGTTTCCAATTCAAGATGTCCAGTTCTCCTTCAAGGTGACCACTGCGGCCATTCAGCCTTTTCTTTTGCTAACAATGTTGGTCCCGTCCATAACTGTTCGTTTTTCAAATCATGTGGTAAAATCCGTCTGGTTGCTATGTCGGCTGGATTGTGGCTGCTCGGAACATAATGAAAGACAGCCGACGACTTTCGAATTTCTTTTAAACGAATTTCTACAAATCGTTCCGGATTTGGTTTAACTGATTCTATCCATTGCAAAAATACAGTGGGAATCAATCCATATGTGTGACTCGGTAGGTTGTTGTGTCTGTCTGACGACAAAATTTAGAGATCTGCACCAATCAATACGGCTAATAGTTCCAAACGTGGGATGGATTGTCCCTTTACAGGACAGAGCCGAGACTTTGAAAACACCAAAAACGACCGGGTGCCATTTCTGTTAGTCACTCGAATATAAACTGCAGCAGCGTAAGCGTCTTTTGATGCATCAACAAAGGCATGCAACTGGAATTTGTCCGATTGAGTGCATACTATTCTTGGGATTGTGAACTTGGCCGCTTCAAACACTTTCAGAATATTAGACAACTTATTCAATTCTTCTTGCCCAAGAAAATCGTCCCAACCGCATTGTTTTTTCCACAATTTTTGCAGAAATATTTTAAGCGGCAGTAGAATAGGTGAGATCAGACCAGATCAAAATGTCCTGCTACAAATTGTAAAAGCTGACGCTTAGTGCTCGGAATTGACATCGCAGAATTCATTTGCATCTCAAGAGTACCATCATAGATATTTCTGTTAAGTCCCAATACTTTCGCATTATCCGCTTCTTTGCTATCTTCTTTTGGTATATTGTTGTTAGAATTCAAGCAGTTGGAGATCTGCACTGCTTCCTCCATTGATTCTGCCGGTATCAACACGTATAAATTTCTCAGAATAGTTACTGCGAGCGGCGTATTAACATTCTTCAAATGCTTATCGATCGTGATGGTAACAAAAATGGACTTGAGACCACTCCGAACGGGACTCGCTTAAAACGATATATACCTAAATTTTCATTATTTACTTCCTCTTCCAAATTCTTGATCCATAGGAATCTTGTGGAATCCCGATCATCTTCATTTAGCCGAATTTGATGGAAAGCTTCCTCATTATCGCAAGTAATTGCTATTTTCATCATCCGCCACCGAAGGAGAATTCCGCAAAGCTCCAGTAGCATCACTGGCCGTCAACACAAGACGTCTTTGAGGCTACTACCTGCTCCTTTTTTTGCTGACGCATCGAAAACTATGCGCAATTTAGTCGTGTTCTTGTGAGGAGTGATTACAGCTTGATGAGGCAAATAGTGGACAATTCCTGTTGAATCCCTTTAACCTGCTGGTTCGACCATCCCTTTTTCAAGCTGTTCATTAAGCGCCTTGATATAGATATCTAACATTCATTTCTTTCTTAGCTGATCTACAGTTTTCTTCAGCCTTTCAAAACATGACCCAAAATTACTTTGAAGTTTCGGTTCAGTTGATTTCCACGGCCAACCTACCGAATAGCATTCGCCAATATTTTACCGATGCATCAAACTACCGTTTCGCGCCTTCGTCATCGTTTCCTTCTTCGTTTAATCCTATTGTTTCAAGAGTCCAATAATTAGTAATGTCTTCTCTTTCCTTTTCTCCTTTACTAGTGGCGATACCAACAAAAACTGACTGAGCAAATTCCTGCGATAAGTAGCCCTGTTTCGAAAGTTGACCCTTTCCAGCGATTGTGTGTCTAACAGACGAATTGACTAGCTGAAATCCACTTGCCAAATTTTGAGTCTTCGCTGTATCTATAAAATCAAATAAATAATCGCAACCAATTAAAATCTGAGGTTGTCTCC
>UYRT01000198.1:0-11550 GCA_900617915.1 Gongylonema pulchrum
ACACACACACACACACATACACATCGAGGGCTGGTTTAGCTATGCTTTTTTGCTGCCCACAGGAGATATACGGAATGAAACTGTCACAGTACTTTTTTGATGATAAGCTTTTACGGTACCGTCGCAATACTCTTCTGAATAATATGCAGCCAAGCCAAATAAAAAATGGCACGCTTTGCTTTTTTTCGTGAATGCATTGACATGTTTTCCTTTCAAAACCCTAGTTTCTTCGGCTTAAGGACTTAGGAAAAAATGAGTGTTAATTTATGGTTTTGGAATTACATCTGACCAGAGAAGTTGCTCTCATATTTTAACTTCCTAGCTTTCACACGCTCACACAAATACCTACACGGAGGAAAGGTCTTTTAAAAAGCAGCTCTGTGCTAATTTACGTAGAAACATGCATAAAAAATGAATGTGACATAACCTTCTATATGCTTCCATCGCCGAACCATTAACACACTGTGTGGCTGCCTTTACAAAGGCAACAAGGAGAAATACAACGGACCATTTGATAAAGTAGTAAAACAGCTACGGTAAAGCTATTTGGAAGTGACACGTCGTCCAAAAACAGTTACAGCATGTGGAAGGAAATATTTCCGCGCTGTAAACAAGGACGTGGTTACGTTTGCCGGATCTTCAGCCTTGCTGAGAGAGTTATGGGATGAAATTTAAGTTTGACAAATTGCTGTGCTTGCCAAATTAAACTCTCAGTGTACCAAATTCGCGGTTTTGCTTGTTGCCCGGCTAAAAAAAATTTGGACTTGAAGTTTTTGGTCAGGGCGCAGAAAGAAATTTGAGTTGAGTTAAGGCTTATGGCTTCGCATGTCAGAAATTTCAGGATTTTATGTTGTTTCTCGATTATTAAAATTTGTCAAGATTTGGACTCAGCATTAAAATTCAAGATGTAGGATAAGATAATGGTTGTCTTCCGTATTTCGTCTTCGTGCACTATCAGATTCTTTTCCAAAAATTCAAGCTTACAACTTCTTTAGCTCCGGACTCATGCAATTTGCTTAAAGTTGACTTGAGCTCAAAATATCTTTAGAAAAAATGATTTGCGGATTAATTTTAGCTTTACCGAAAATTTTAGGCTTGTAACATTTTTGGTTTGGAGCAATGGAATTCTTCTTAATTTGGCTTTAAAGTTAAAGATACATTTGGGTTGACACAGCACGATCTAAAAGCAGGTTCCAAATTCGAGATCTTTCAAGCCGTCAGAAACTTTGTTCAAGGAATTTTAATGTCCAGATCATATAGTTCTAAAATTGAAATATATGGACAAAAAGAGAAACAGACGCACTTGAACTGCCTTAACATCTTCAGTAGTTCTATCTGAAGCAGAAATGGATTAAGCGCAAGCGATGGAAATTGCGATGATGATTTTCCTTGACGATAAACCTGATTCCGCTATCGTTTCTGTATCAATACTGAGCAAATCGCGCTACCATCTTTTCAGCTTGCGTCGATCTCCATCTTTCGCCGTGTTTTTCACGTTTAAAGAGGGCAGTGTTTTGTTACTTCCTGAAAACGATTGGCAAATTCTTTATTTACAGCAGCGACTTAAGTTGTACTTTCATGTAGCGAGGCTGAGCTCATTTCGTAATAGTCACCAGGTTCTGTCCAAACTCACAACTGTTCTTTACTTTTTTTACCAGTGTAGAGGGCAGCACGCAATGTACTGAAGCCCCACTCGCTTTATTTCAAGTTTTCTCGGTGACACGCTTCATGAGTACACTTTGCTACTCTTTTTCTGCTAGCTGGATAATAACAAAGTTCTGCTTTTTTATACTAGCTGCATGGCCGCTCTTCATCAGCGTTTGTTAATTAGGTTAACAGTGGTCACTGGTACCTCCGGGTTTAGTCGGATAAAATGTGGTATTTTTTCAGAAAGTTTAGCATGGATATAAGCTTCGCTGAGGTTTTTTTCGGCTTCTACCACATTTATAGTATAGCGACCTCAACGAGCTAAAATTTATGGAGTACTGACAACTGCAAGCTTTTAAAACATTACTGATTTTTGATTTGTCGAGGGAGATTTGACAAATGCTCTTTTAAAGAAATGAAGACTTCTTCCAGCTCCTTTCCGCTCATGCCACGCTAACGAGTGAGCGCTTGTGTTTTTGCTTTGTTGTTAGGCGCTGCCATAGTTTATCACTGTAAATGCATCGGATGCAGCAAATTTACACCAATTTTCAGGCTGAAAGAGTTGTACGGTAATTCGTGCGTACCTGCTGTTGCTCAAACTGCTGCTGCAATTGGTGTAGGAGGAGGAAGAGGGAAGACAGGCATATTCTCAAAATAGGCGGAGGGCAGAGGGAGAGAGGCAAATCGACCAAATACGGGTGACAGCAAGTCGTTTCAAAGAGGAAGAGGCAATAAATGTAAATGAGCCGTATTTTGCTGGCGTTAACAACGCACAAAATCATCCTCAATAACCCAGCCGAGACGACAAATACAGAGCCATCGCACCCGCACACCTTCAGCCTTTATTCCTGTAAATCCATACAGTTATACTGGGTTGCTGTTTACGACGACTTTCTGGATATTGGTATTCTGCGCTCTGTACTACATCAGACCCTCATTGTCCTGACTGTGTTATCGAGCTTATTGAGTTTAAAAAGTTTTAAAATCTTGGCGAAGCGAAAAAAATTTGAGACGGAAGAAGGTGCACGGATCTAAAGCAGCAAAGCCACCGATGTTGAGCAAGCAGCAGATTTTTAGTGGCTGATAGCTGTGCTGAGGGAGCAGTGGAAAGAGGAGAAATGCGGGCAACGGTGCTTCTAAATCACTGCTTAACAGCAACAGTTACATTCCTAATCGACGTCGCTCTGGCTCAGCACTACAACTGGCTGTAAGCTAATTTTCCTGCCTTGGCACACTTGCCCAGCAAATCAGGCCGGCCAACCACCTGCTCATTTATATTGCTCAAATTTTCATCTTTCGTAAAGAGAAGAGCAAATGAGCTGGCACTACTTTGTTTGTTAGGCATATTGTTCTGCTCCATACTTTCAGTTTTTCTTCAATGTGGCCAAAGCGGGGCGAGATTATTCCCGACATGGCAGAGCTCTAGCGAAATCAGGACTAAGCATGACCCCGCTGCGTGAAAGCGCCTAGATAGTGCTCAAGCAAAGCAGAGCTTTTCCTCCAGGAGCTAAAAGCGGGCCATAATTTTGCGTGTTTTCCAATATGGCTTGAACCCTCGCAGCAATCTGTAGTTAAGAACAAGTCATGCAGCTATGTTTTATCGTAAGAAGCCGACACTTCGTTCAGGAGGCAAGCCTGCTACACTTACGTTCAACTATGTGTAAGGCATTTGTAATGCCCCCGTCAGTGTAGAAATGTGCCGCATCATAAAATTGACTTTTGCATAGCAGGTGTTTTTGAAATTGCTAGATTTTCAAGCAACTAATTTAAAAGCTGCCTTTACAGTAAAACTAGACGATGGCAAAGATTTATGCCCCATAATTTTTAAGGGATAAAAGCTTTTTGTAAAAACTAGTGCAGGTCGCTGGCATTATCGTCAACAGCTCAATATTCTCCAGCATTCCTTGCAACATCTGACTACGATAAACAGCAATATCGGGTACTATGCGAGCGGTTGCCAGGCCTGAATCCTGCGCAGATTAGCATCTGTCAACAGGTAAATGATGACACAGTTTCAACACAAATTCATCCAACGCAGCACTCCGGTGCTGATATTTTTTAAATTATGAATTAAATTTTTTAGGAAACTCATAATATGCTGAAAGATTTTAGCGAATTTTCGAGTACGGTTCGCTCTGACAACTCCGCATGCAGAGTGAACAGAAATAATTTAGGCTAACCTCATTTTCCAGCTTCATTGCATTTTGTGCACCATGCGTCCCACTTCATCCGTGATTCTTTACTTTCTTTTGACGGAACTTTTCAATCTATTTGCTAAACCAGTGTGACATGCTAAGGCCTCATGCCGTTTTCAGTTTAGCTTTTCAGGCAGTTTTCAAATCTGAAATCCATGAAAGTCTGACCATGTTGGATGGTTGTATGGAGATAGAGTCTTTTCCAAGGAAAATATACAAATTTCTCTTTTTTTCTATCGTACTACTCTAACCGTTTTAACTTTTTTCTACACTTACTGTATCATACTATCACCAACCCAGTAGCGTTGAAATATGTTTTTAGTAATTATGAACTTGCGTGACTGACCTTTTCTTTAACTACCCAGATCGTTTCTGCGGTCGACGTAATGAACCGATCATAGTATTGTTGCTGAGAAGCACTGACGCAGGGGGGGCAGCTACATTATTACCATTATTATTAATGTTATTATTATTATTGTTATTTGGGAACAAAGCACTGCCAGGAAGGAAAGCATAATACGCCAAATGAGAGACGTAGTTACTTTAATGACAGTTGGTAAATGCCTCATACTCGTGACCGATATCCGCTAAACAATATGCGACCAGTTAGAAAATTTAAGATGAGGGAGCACACATGTGTGATGATTATTACTGTATTTTGAGACAGCTGGTTTGTTTTTTAAAAAAAGGTAATATTTGTGTAATGGAAGAGAAGGAAGACGGGGTATAGGAAGAGAAGAGCGAAGGCGGGGAGGGGAGGAGGTGACTGAGAGGAGATTTGGAAAGCAGAATAGATGTACTAGCCTTCAGGAATTATGCGCTATATAATTGTTTTTCCACTTATTATGCAGCACTTCACTTTTAAAGTGGTTATACCGTAGCTGTCATATAAAACTGACACTTTAGTTATTATGTAATTTGAAACCTTTATAGTTAAAATGTAGTCTATTAAACGAACATTACTCGTCCGCTTTTAAAAATTATCGGATGTGCACCTGTTTTTTTAAAGGAGCTCTGTTTTTTCGCACAGCTCGAAATATTTTTTTTTTCTACCGCTGAAGAGAAAGGTTTATCAGAACTATTGGTCTGTAACTCGGTATTAAGAATATTGAATGAGTGCTCTGGCAGCTCTTGCTGCTATTAATAGACTGTTAATAAGAAATAATCCAGGTAGCAACACATCACGTTTGCCGGTGTGCTCATGCATTTGCATGATTTCATTCTTTAGAGGAACTGATTGCTACTGTTGAATTTGAAATATCGGGCAGCACGTTGGCGTGAAATTTCCCCGTAAAATAAGATATCCTCACTTTTCGTTACAAACATCTTTGATGCGTCTGAACACGTGATGCAAACGAAAGCTAAAGCTAATTTTATGTCTACATGCCTGCGTATGTAGAACAAATATTCTAGTAAAGCTAGAACGCTTTAATTGGCTTAAGAAAATTTGCCAAGAATTTCGCCAAAACTTCCTTCGGAATAAATTTTTCAGAAAAAATCCAGAGCTTGCTGGCGTATGCGTCGTTACTGGCGCCTAGGGTGCTATTATTACGACGGCTGTATTTGCCGATCTCAAGGGAGAGGAGCGCAGGAAGTATTAATTGCTTGATGTATTTCATGAATGTGAAACAAGATCTTTTAGCATCCGTTTGCAATCCCATCGATTGGACGTGGCGCCCGAGATTCAGTGGTTGAATGCCAAGCCCAGTTTAAGTTTGAAAGGTTTGCTTTAAAACTTTTACATGACTAAAATTAGGCATTGGTGGCGTTGATTTTCTTCGATGCGGGCTCGGAGGTGACCTGAAATACTACGTTAAAAAAGCAGTAAACTCAACATTCTAAGACTCTAGAAAATTTATTGTTGCTACTCAACGGTCAAAGAAGAAAGCCTGTTTGGGAATCTATTAACTCTCATTCCCTGGGAAAATTGAAAAAAAGACAAATATTTTCCGGAAATACATATTAAATACTAATGGTACTGTCTGAAATGCGCAGCTTAGGATTGAACGGCCTGACATAGCGCGTCTAGCGTGTGAGAGAAATTCCAGGAGTTTCATTGCCCGGAGGTTTTGATCTTGGTATTCTTGATACTGACCAATAAAGTGCCAATCTCAAGAAACTAAAGATAGGGAAGTGGCTGTTTGAGAAAAATGTCATTGGTGGATGGAATTTTGAACAAGTCGTTCGTACAAATTAAAAACTGATACAGCTGAACTTCGAAAAAGCGAATAAATGGATTGTTGTGTGTTTTAGATGGAACTGTTCAGAACGGATAAACAAACAAACTAATACAACTGCGAATGGATTTCAGGATCTTCTCGGGCGGACGCTTCGAGCTGGTATTCTTGCCCGTTCATTTAAATTAAAATGGCCTGCTAACTGAGTTCTATCAAACTCTAGAAATAGTTCATCTCCCACTGATGTCCACCATCAAGTACAAAAAACAAATGGCAGGTGCAAAAGTTTTCAAGGAATTTTTGCTAAAATTTCCCTAATTTAAAAAAAAACAAAATATTTTCGAAACTGCTTGATATTAGCTGATTTTTTTCGGTTTACTAATTGAAATGAAAAGACTTTGCCTCAAAATTTAGCTACTGCAGTCCCCTCTGCTTAACTTTACTGTTCACGCCTTTTAATTAGGCTAGTCTTTAAAATATTCATACACCACGCATCTTCTAGAACTTAATTTGATGCCAGTAGTGTTTTCTTAAATTCATAATTCTTGAACTAAAAAAATTAAAAACTTGTGAAACGTGAAGTTTTTAAGCGGAGTGTTCGAAAATTCTATCGAATTGTAATGGTTATTTTTTTCCAGAAGTAAGGAAGAAGATTTTGTTGTGTTGTATCGTTTTAGGGAACAGGGAAACTGCGTTTATTGGTGCAGTTGCAAGTGCAGCTATTGTCCATGCAATAACGAAAGGATGTAGCGCAGGCAACCTTACCGAATGCGGCTGCGACACTCAACCTGGTGGACAACGATACACGGACCTGGTTAGCATTTTATCAGTAATTTTGTTTCACACAAGCAGCTGCTATCCAGCATAGCGCATTTCTGTACTGTACGCATATTTATCTAAATCTTATGATCATGTCCTGCATCAAGCTACAGGGGTAAATTCAGAGCTCCTACTTGATAGTCTGCTTTTAGCAGCCTTAAAGAGAGAACGGCAATGGATACGGTAAAGCAAATGTTTCACTGTTCCGGAAAGGGAACGTTAGCCCAGCAATGTTCTATTGTTGATACAACGTTAATTTAAAAATGGCGAAACAGCTGCTTATCATCATTGCCAAAAGTGTCAGTTACTGAATAAATTTACTGCATCAAAATTAATTTATATTTCCTTTCTGAAATAAATTGGTAATGAAATGGGAGCCTGGTTGCGACCTTTGTGGAGTCACTGAGTTTGAACGATCGAGTGCAGTTATCACGGTTAAGTCAAAGGTAACCCTAAATTTCTACGTCTTATCCCATTTTGTTGTGAAGTTATACAATTAGACTGAAATTACATCAACGTTAAAACTCGACACAAAGAACGAGATTGTAATGAATTTATTTTTGGAACTTGCACTCTGTAGAGGGTTTGGAAGCGAAAATTTAGATTCTTAACTCGTGTTTTTTCTAATACGGACTAGTTTTGCATGCGATCAGGCGTATGTAAGCATATTCACAGGCGCAAGCATGAAAAGAAAGTGTGCTTGTCTCTTTCATTAGTTAATCTGTAAAGTTAATACTCATATTACCAAAATAATCAAGATGGTTCGCACAATCGGGCATGTGTGAAATACATGCCCGATTGTGCGAGCCGTCTTGATTAGTTTCATCATCAACTCTTGCTCTTCGCGTAACCCAACTCCATCCACATCTCTCAAAAACAGGGTGCTACGAACAAATAGGCTGTACACCACCGCTATTAGAAAAGTATTAAATTAACTGGGACCAAGTTTTTATCATCAGCTTATCATAAAATAGGCCATGTTTTTCACTCTTCAACTGAAACCTCTGCACAGGCTTGTACTTTTGCCAGCAGCATTCACCAGACGGAAGTTCTGTCGGTTATTTTTAAGCTTTTGCTTCGCTATCTAAAGGATTACTCACGCCTTGAATTACAGTTACTTCCTCTTGAAAAAAATCCTTATTCCATAACTTTAAAGTAAAAGAATTTGAAATCAGTCGTTTTCTTCCAGGATCATTCCGCCGCGATTGGACGAGAAAAATTTTCATGGGGAGGTTGTTCGGACAACTCAAAATACGGTGTTCATTTCGCTAAGCAATTCTTGGACCGTTTTGAAAGGGAGCAGTACGAAAAAGATCGCGACATCCGGCACCTGATGAACCTTCACAACAATTTTGTTGGTCGAGAGGTTTTTTTTTTTCGAGATTATGCAGATGATTTTTTTAAACTACCAAATGAAAGAATTTGTAGCTCCTTTTATTTATTATGGAAATGTGTTAAAGCTTCCTAGAAGGATTTTTAGGTCTTTCTGCATCCGATGAATTTTATTTGTGTAAAAATGTTTTTTCGTGGTTATAATTCTTACTTATATGTGTTTCGCTGTTCTCAAGAACAGAATTTTAGAAAACTAAATCGTGATAAAGCATTCCGCGTTGCAGGGACCATGACATAAAGAAAATAATATCTTGATAATTGTTCAGAAGGAAAATTGTTTAGGATTTGTGTTCTGTCTATAATAATGTTTCAGGCGATTGTTCAAAATATGCGCAAACAGTGCCGATGTCACGGAGTTAGTGGCTCATGTGAATTCAAAACTTGCTGGCTGCAAATGCCAAAGTTCGCCGAAATTGGCGAGATGCTCAAGCAACGCTATAATCATTTTGCAGTTCAGGTTAGCTCGTTTTCCAGCTAGACATTGAGAAGAAGGACGTGTGAATGTTTCTTCAGGAAAACTGCGTGACATTCCAGTGCCAACTTTAAGAAATGACAATGTTTTTAAAACTTTTGACTATTTTCAGCTATGTTTAGAACGAGACGGAAATTAAAACTGTAATTTTTCGGAAGCATTTATTTGAAGATGTGGCGCAAATGTATATTTGAAGATGTAGGCGGTGAGTACTGACTGGAGTTACGCAGCTCAGGATCCACTGTCCTGCAATAATTGCGGCCAGTAATATCAATAACATGAGATAATATTCTCGATATTTGGTCCAAATGGCAAAATTATTCTTCAAAAAACGCTGACGAACGAGCATGAAAATAACATGCATACCGGCTTTGCTGCCTGCATTGTTGCAGGCGCTAGTAATTCATTGGCGACGCGCAGTAAATGGCTAGGGAACATCCCGTAAAATTTTAGCTTTTCAACTTTTCTGGTTCCCGAGTGGTGTGCATGTGTGTATGTGCGTCTGTCCGGGTATTTCAACTTGGCAGTCAAGTACGCTCCGGCGCCAAAATTTTGCCAGCAGGTCAAATGCCACCCCAGGGCCGCGGTATTAATTCTCAGGCATCCCTGGCCTCTGCATATGACCAAGTGAAAGTTTTGGCGCGAAAATCGCCAACTCGGAAGCCAGGAAAACAGGAAGACCAAGCACCACATAGCTGCACAATTAATTTCCCTAACTTCGAGGATCAGTACTCAAAATTTCTAACTACTTTTTTTCCGAGCGATCATACTACATCACGAAATACTGCAAAAGCGCATGATCGCACAGACCTGCCTGGCGCACGTCGCCAATTTTTGCATTTGGATATATGCAAAAACGCATAATTTATGCGCCCTTACAAGTAGAAGTTATTTGCGCAGCAAAATGATAATTTTCTGACTGATCCAAACCACCTAGTTTAAAAATCCTTGCCTACACTGGACTAGAATTTTGACCTAAATGGACTAGAGCTCACAAATAACTTTGCGCAGTATAGAATGCGCCAATATGCAGAAAGTGAATATAACTTTCAGAGTTTGTAAGAGCAGTCTTGGGTCTTGATATGGGACAAAAGAATCGCAGATCCAGACTCGACAGAATCTTAAAACTTATTTCCGATTCCTAACTTCGTAAAACGCGATTAGCTAAACACTTTGGGAGAACGAAATTGTGTCTCGTTTCGTCTTAAAATTTGGGAAGTAAACGCAAATCTGCACCCATTCTAGTGGAATAAGATGTAGTGGAAGTTGACCTCATGACTTTTTTTAAACAGTTTTTATTGACTACTCTAGAGATGAGGTGTCGGATTGTAAAACAGTTTAAGAGTTAAACTCATAATGTGACTTCTCAAGTTGAAAATGTAGTCTTCAAACTCAGCTTCCTGCCGTCACATTTCTAAAATTGATTAGACGACGAACACAAGTACGCATGACTAGACACAAGATTTTGCCACAGTAGCATTTCGGTTTATGTTGACGCGCATAAAAATATCTGCTTAAGGTAGCAAAAAGAGCAAAGAAGCGTTTGCGAAGGAAAGAGCGTTCCGAAAGAAAAAAGCCGCTGCGTGGTAATGAAATTGCTTATATCAATAAATCACCAAACTACTGTGAGCGAAATGATGCCGAAGGTAAGTAGATTTTTGTAGTGAACTTACTCGTTTTATGTGTTTTTGCGTAAATGCAAATGCAAGAACTCATATTGTGTCGACCCATGGTGTACGTGTATGCATGTGTGTGTGTCTGCATGTACGTCTGTCCGAGTATTTCTACTCGACAACTAAGCAAATTCCGGCGCTAAAGTTTTGCCAGTGAGTTCCCAGCCAGGTACCACCCCAGGACTACGGTACTAACCTCCATGCACGTCTGCCCCGCACAAACGCATGAAAATTTTTGGTGGGTAAATCGCTAACTCAGGAATCAGAAAAGTTAGGCTGCTGAAATTTTAATGAAATGTGTCTAGCCATGTATAACTTAGAAATTAAAAATCCAGTCTCCAGGTGTGCGCGGCTCTCAAGTACGAGCCCGGCAAATTTTTGGTGGGTAGGTTGTTAATTTAGGAATTAGAAAAAATAGAATGCTGAAATTTTATGGGTATGCTTCTGACAGTCGCGGTGGCCAGTCTCAATTATTTTAGCTGGAAGCATCTGCCGGAAAAAACCATGCAGTTAGCGGCAAAATCCTGCGGGAAACTGCAAAAAGTACATTTTCGCACCGCAGTTGGTGTGTCTGCCAATTATTTCAATGAACGAGAGGAAAACGACCGCGCTTCGTGCAAAAAATTGATAATCATGCACGTTGGAGATCCACGCGGCCCCGTAATGCAATACCTTCATCCCAGCCCACGTTCTTTCCTTCTGCATCCGGAATGCCAAAACACAGCAAACATGAGTCCAAGCTTTAAATTACAATGCAGGAACCATTTTTGCTGTTAGCAATCTGCAAGTTTAGCGCAAAAATGCATAATCGCACCGCCAACCTGATGCATTACAGCTTTGGTTTATTTTAATTCGAATTTATTAAGATTTTTGAGTATTGTAAATTGGTTACTGTGTAGTAATATGGCGCACTGTAGGATGCTTTCCCACTTTAATCCCTTTGTTTTAGATGGCGTTAGGTAACCACGATTTTTCTTTTTGGCTTTTCTGACTCCCGAGTAAGCAATTTTCCTCCCAGAATTTTTACGTGACCAGACGCGAGTGCCACACGAAAGTGAGTCTGTAGAGTAAGCTGCCAAAGTTTAAGTCTTGTAGTTTTTGTACGTCTCGGCATGAAAATTCGGTACAGACGGCACACATAAACACAGATACACACACACACACACACACACACA
>UYRT01000199.1:0-11547 GCA_900617915.1 Gongylonema pulchrum
CCACTCTCCAACAGCCCCCCCATTCCCCACTCTCCAACAGCCCCCCCATTCCCCACTCTCCAACAGCCCCTCCGTCCTCCACTTCCCACCCATCAACCGTCCCCAACAATAAACCCACAAATTCAAAAAACAAACAGGAACAAATGACCCCACGACTGAGACCCGGTAGTGGGGTCGCCACTCGGATCTGCAGTGCAGGTTTCATTGCCAGAGGCAGTTATGAGACGCTAGGCGTGCTCCGCCTTAGCGTCAGGTTTCTGACGCACTGGTGTCACCTACCACATAACTTTGCTATGAATGTGGCAATGAGTGGATGGTCAAGTAAAGTAGCCCAGGAATACAAAGAACACTCTCTCGTCAACGAGTACCCACAGAACCAGCAATCTGACTAGTGCCTTGATACAGAACTCTTGTTCTTTCATGCAGCTACTGGAGATAGTTCGCTGAACAGGGGTGTTTCTTCCCACTAAATTATGCGCACATCTGGCATAAAAGGCATCTTAATAATCTGCTTTTGAGAAATGTACAGTGAGACGCATTCACTTTAACTAGAAATGTCAAAATCACCCAGCGAGCCAGTGTGAATGTCCACTGTTAAGTGATGTTACTGAAATATTTCCACACTCCAAGTTCCAGCCCGGGTTTAAATTGTTCAAAAATAATAGTGTAAAAAGCCACTTTTACTGGTTTTTTGAACATCATCTATTGCTTCATTATTAACATTTATTATATATTAGGTAACATCATTTTTTAAGCGTTTTTGCACATATGCAAGTTGCGAAAACGCGTATTGGGAAGAGGCTGTCTGCGTGTGTGTGTCTTGGGAAGAGGCTGTCTGCATGTTCACACTTTTTGTCACCCACTTTCAAACTCGAGAATCAGAAAAGCTAGAAGGCTGAAACTTTGGGAATATGTGCCCAGACAATGCGCGATCCTCCCATTTTAATGCCATCTTCCGCGCACGCTTAGTGCCACGCAAGGACGCCTTGAAAAAATATGCAAATTTTTAACGGGAAAGGGGTCTCGGCAACCAGACAAGGTAAGGGGCTGAAACTTTGCAGGGATAAACCCCGTGCATGTGTAAGCTAAAAATTCCAAATTCAGCGCCCAGATATGCGTGGTACTCACGTAAGGCCGTGGGAAGTTTTGGCGAGAAAATCACTAACTCGGGGACCAAGAAAGCCAGAAAGCTGAAATTTTGAGGGAATGTTTCCTGTCCAAGTACAACTTAAATATTCCATATTTAGCTCTCAGGTGTACGTGGTTCTCATGTACGAGCACACGAAAGATTTGGCAGGAAGATTGCTCACTGATCAGCTAGACTACTTTTAAAGAAATACCGTTAAATGGAAATTGTTTACTTACTTCCTGCAAAATTTATAATTTACGCTAGTGAGTGCAAAAGGTAGCTGTAAAGGAACAACCATTCACGTAGTTAATGGCCTGAGCACTTCAAGTCTGGTGCAAAAACGCGTGATCGCACCGGCAAGCATGGTGCGTTTCAACCTGGGTTTTAATCAGCAACACTTTTCATCATGTAAATTTCGCAATTTAGAAGATAACTCGGCAAGGAGAATTTAAGAAACAAAAAAATGTCAGGATCACCAATAGCAAGCTGACCACTAAGCGATGCAACACTGGTGAAAGCCAACTGGAAAAGTTTTGTCAAATGTGCAGTTTGTGAACCAGATTATGAATTAGCAGCAGCTGATTGGAGTAACGACTTTCGCGTCAAGCAAAGGCGCTTCTAGCCTAGTTTTGCCATCATCACGAATATTTTGCAGGTTCCATCTGCTGCTTTAGAAGAATCGATGGAAAAAGAGAAGCCTGTTCGTTTGCGCTTCAACTCTCAGCCGACCATACACTGGACGCCAGCGCCTTTATCGTTTTTTGGCACAAACAGTAAAAATTTGCCACGTGGCGGTTTGATACGCAGCGTTTCAGTGACTTATCCCGGTGGACGACCGAATGTTGTCACGCAAAGGTACAGCTATACGTCTTCATCGTAAGTTCATGTCGTTCTTCCGTTGAATTTTTGATAGTTTTATCTTTTAGTATCTTTCTGATGAGGAGGCCATCGTTAGCTTTGCCAGCGAGTGGTTGCTGTTGGTACTTGCCACCTTTGGAATACTTCCGAGTGCCTTCGTTTCTCGCAAAAAACGAATACTAGAAGGGATTAGACTTCTGCCCCTTTAATGTGCATTTTCGGGTGTTTTTCGAAGTCTCGACATAGTGGCTATCAGTCAAATGAGCGATTGGCGAAGTTTAATTGGTCGTTTTCTGTTCAAGTTTTGCAAGAGACAAACTTTAAATGCTTTTCTAACACCACCCATACAGTGCAGGACCATTTACTTAGCTTTTCGGCTTCCAAGAGACCACATGCACGGGGGTTTTTTCAAGGTTTTCTATAAGGCCCACCTCGTTAGCTGGACTTTTTGGCAGGGTCACTCACGCAGCGGGGTTTCCCAGAAGGCCGACTGCTTAGCAGGATTTTGTAGAAGTGGAACAGATATTTGCAGGCCACGCTCGCACCATCTTCCATCACTGCATGCAAAACCACGTAGTGCACTGTCATCTGGATGCAGCATCGAGAAGCCGACGCGAAAGTCGGGAACAGCAGCTCGCGATCGAATGTTTCTCACCAGATCGCTGTACGAAATACAGAATTCGGCCCTGGCAAACTGTCTAGCCAGTTCGCATCCTGATAGACTCGAAACTTCGTTCTCAACTGATGGCGGATCGTTATAAATGCGGGATATTCTTCGGGGCAAATGTAACGTAGAATCTGAATGACGGATTCAAACAGTCACATAACTGTGATTTCTTTTTTTTTTCAAAATCGTTTCTTACTTAAAAATTTGGCGGAATTTTACACTTATCGTGTTTGTTTTGAGACATACTTTAGTTAAATCATTTACTTGCAATCATGGGCGAATCCAGGGAGAGGGGCGAGAGGTCCTTCGCTCCACCTCCTCCTCCACCCCTCGCCTAGTGACACAGGCACCATTGCTGCAAAAGTTCGGGTGTGTCTAAAGCTAAAACTAAGGTTAACTCTAAGTAGCAGTGTTACAACTCTATCCCTAGTTTTTGTACAGTTTCAGGGTAGAAGAGGGCTTTCCCTTCTCACCCCCACCGCCTTCTCTCCAAGGGCCTGCCCAGGAACCGCCTATGCTAACAGTGCTCATCAAGTCTCTTCAAGAATACCAAGATCGCTCGGAAAGTCAGTGCAGATATCTCAAGTTAGTGATGTCGCTGGAATGCTCCCTCAAGGTTGCACACATCCAGTTGGTACCCACCGCCTGTTCGATGTTTGTGCGCTACTTTACCTAATATGTACTTTTCAAAATCTACCACTTTTAGTACCGGACACTAAAAGTGGAAGAATTTCCTAATTTTTTTGAGAGATACCAACCTATGTCATTGTAATGTTTCATGGAGTTCACTGTTCTGTATATTTGTCATGTGAAAGTGAAATATGTACATAGATAATAAATTACCACTGCAGAAATTTGAATAACTACTCGTTTCATCTTACGTAACCACGACATCCAAAGTTTGGATGTATGGATACAGTCCTAATTTTGGGCTTTTCTACGAAAACATACCTCTGGATCCTTAATTTCTCAGCTAATGTTGCTGACCTATAAATAGTTCTCTTACTCGGCAATCCAGTACCGGTCAAAACAATTGGAACTGTAGCTAGCTGATGGAAAAGCAAACTGTGAATTATATAACTGCTCGAAGTTTGTAAGAAAGCAGTTTGTGAATTATAACTGCTCGAAGTTTGTAAGAAAGCAGTTGACCAGCAAATCTGCGTAACATCTTCCAAAAATGGTATATTTCCAGTACAGTTTACTTCCGGCTTCAAATTCATCTTTGAATATGCCGCACGTTGAAATGAAAGGACTGCTAAACTATCTACGTCAAAAACCATTGACATAACCTGATACTGTTATGCAAAAGAAAATGGTTACCATGTTTGAGCAATATTTGCACCTTTCACGTTGAGGAAATTGAACCATCGGCGACGCGCATCAGAGGGGCCAATGCGATTATCCGTTTTTGCACTACTTCCTACTGCAGTAAGACCACTTGGATATCCAGTAACTAGAATTTGTGACATTCTGGTCATCGAAGTTCAGGAAGTTAATTGTACAGCTACGTGGTGTGTCAGTTGTCGTTGTTGACTTTAGTGACCGACAAACAGAATCTTGCTGGTGCGCAAAAAGACCCCACGAGGGGCATCGACCACATCTTGTAAGCACTGCTTTTTGCTGCAGTGGAAGCGAATGTCGCCAATATTATGCTACGATGTAAATTTGCATAACTATAAAAAGCAAGGCGATAAATTTGAAACTTTTCAGTTGCACATGAGCAGAAAGGTTCCCTTAAAATTTCAGCTTTTCCGTTCTCTGAGTTAGCAATTTCCCCACCAAAACTCCCATGTCCCCCTGCATGAGGGCCGAACGATTCTAAACTAAGGAGCTGAATTTAAAATCTTTTGGTCGTACATGAGTATGGAACATTCCTTTAAAATTTCAGCTTTCTGCCAGTACCAGGCAGTGTAGTATTTGTCAAAGCAACTGGAAAAGCTGTGACATTAGCAGTTCCAATGTAACTGTAATGATGCCACAACAGTGGTTTATTGTTGTTGTCATTCACAATCGAACAATTACACATTTATTTGGTATGCTATTGTCAGTTCGCAATCACAAATAAGTGGAACATCAACGAACGACAATTCAAACACATCTTTTACGAACAATCCGACAAATACTACTATGCATATTCGGAACGCTAACATAACAAGATCGCGAAACAGCAAATTTATTGCTTTTTTATGCCCGAAAGGGGAATTTTGACGATTCCGACAACTACTTCCAAAAACCACCATTCTCCGAATAGGGTGCAAAATCCAGATATGCTCTTCAGGTACGCAAGGTAAAAATGTTTAACATGAAGATAAAAAAACATTGAGACTACCAGTACCATTACAAAATAGATCCTTTCTTCTTTTTCAATAAATCATTGTCATCATCTGGATCATCTGTACCTGACGATGATGGCCGAGTCCCCTTCGAATCAGACTGATGATGATCCCGTAAAATTTCTCTGATTTTAGCAGCATAGCCAGTCTCATCATCGGCCTGTTTTCGCCCTGAAATTGTCCGTACAGCTCACCAAATTACAAAAAACGTGTCCCGACATTTATGCAAATTTGACTGTACGGCTGAAAAGTAGGGAAGATTTGGTCAAAATAGGTATTTTTTGCTTTATGTTATTAAAAATACACGACTGGATATTCCGGAACTGGATATTCCGGAATCAAAACAGTTTTTTCTCTTTTAGAACTGTGAGGGGGAATTCTTCAATCAAGCGCTTTCTGTTTCAAACTAGGCAGCAAGAAGAGGCGCCGAATTATTCGACAACTACACCTAAAATCTTTCAGTATTCTTCAAATCTTGCTACTCATTCTAGAAGAGACCGCTTTGTAAATTTGTAAAAAATTTGCAGGAATTGTTGCTTGTCTATGGTTTTTATAAGGAAATTTTTTTCCCCGTTTATCAACAGTAGGTGCTGTGGCATACCTTTTGGTGTAACTATCCGAAAAGTGCTTTTTTCAATCGCCCCAAAATTGTTTCCTCGTTATTCCCTTTCTCTTCCCCGTCTTGACTTCTTTCTCTTCCATCATCATCATCATCATCCACTACTGTCGACCCCTCTGCTTTTCTCCTTTCATCATCTAAAAGAAGTCAAGACGGAGAAGCACCTCTTCCCAACATATCGATAAATTGATCAGCCACCAGCTCATTCTAGGCGCATCTACCAACCGGATTATCCAGCAGATGGTTCTAGCGTTCGTTTTATCCATTTCTTATTTCCAAGGAAAAATTCGTCCGACCTCTTAATCCCATTAGGGATTTATGGAAGCAACAGTCTCTGAATCTAGAGATATCCGGAATAGTACCACGAATACCATAATAAAGTACCTGGCAGTCATCTCGGAACTTGCTAAATCGGAAACATAGCTCCAATTCTAAGGAGTCCGTGCATGGTATCTAGGCGTGCGTACATGATGGTATTAGTACGGGAGGGTCGCACAAGATGTAGGCACATACCCCCGAAATTTCAGCCTTCCAGCATTTCTAGTTCTCGAGTTGAAAATACCAGGATTACTAAAACCGGCCGGATAATTTGTGCAGGAACCAGGAACCTGGGCGATTTTTTACTGGTCAGGTGTTGCAACACCAGGCTCTTCAAACTTACATATGACCAAGTTCACTATCCAAAGAATGCTCGACCTGCACATTTGCCACCTCTTCAAAGACCCTCGAATGACCGTTTACTTTCTTACGAGTACCATTTACCGTCCAGCGGCTATCAGTAAGGCTAACAGCATGTTTCGGCCCAATGAATTTTACAGTAGCTTTTAAAAACACACGCGAACATGATTTTTCATAGAAAAAAATCAGAAATGTACCTTCAACAGTACTACTAATTCCTTGTATTGTGCCTGGAGTATCGGTTTCTAGTTCGGCCCATGCCTGTATTAGTGCTTTTTGCCTGGTGGTCAAACGTCTGAAAAAGGGAGGACTTAAATATCAACGCAAAATCTATTTTATCTTAAAAGCTAAAATACACTCACTTTGAGACAATATAATCGTGAACTTTAACAGGAAAGACTCAAAAAACACTTTTTTAATATTAATTCTGCAATTTGCTGGAAAAAATTACAACAATATAAGTGCTAGGAAATGAATGTTTGTGAACTGTGAAATGCCTAACTGTCAAAAAAAGTGGGTTTCACAGAACACTACTTCTTGCATATAATCAACAAAGTACCTCCTCGTTATCTAAACAAGGTAGTAATGCTTAATACAGATCAAGGACATCTCAGAACCGCTAGTCTTGTCAAGCGCTTTTGCCAGGTAAACCGTTAAGCTAACAATCTTTTTCACGAAACAATATACGAACGTTGGGATCGTCAGCAAGATGACTGTCAGGCGGCGCAACATCAATTAAGCAAGTGAAAAAGTTACCATTTATAAAAATGGAGAGTAAAACTACGGGTTAGCAAGTTGCCACAGGTAACCCAACTTCAATTTATCTCTATAAAAACCCAGATTCTCGGACAGATCCCGCTATTCAAAATTTCCTCCAACCCCAGGGGGCATAGCGCCGGGCAGTACTCCCCTCCCTACTATCGATATTACTATTTAAAACTGTGTCCACTGCCAATAAAACTAAATCTCAGATAATACACAAGTATCCGTGAAGCCGAGACATGAGAGAAGTCAGACAGAAGAACAATAATATTGCCTTTTGGCTGCGGCCTCTGTTCTCGACACACAGTAAGTTGGAGGTCCAGGGCATAATTTGACAAAAAAGCCCGTACATCTTTTATTAAATGAATTTTACTAAATCAACAGCAGTATAAAAAAAGACCAATTTCTATACTGCTGAACAGACAGAAGACTTACTTTGGTACTTTCACTTTGATGTTGATATACTGATCTCCATAGCCCGAATAATTTAACTTCTTAATTCCTTTACCCGTCATACGCATTTGTGTATGTGATCCAGTACCTGGTGGTATGCGTATATATGTGTCTTCTTCAATTCCAGGCACCTAAATCAACTGGTTTCCAGGCACAGTAAACGCATAAAAATATCGAAAATGGCACAGTGCCAAGTCGTGTTGCGCACTGAAGGTTCGACTCCCATGAGACATCCAAACCCCTCTACGTTTTGTCCATCCATTTCATAGAACTGCTTGACATATGCCCGGGAATAAAACTGCCAAAATCTTCTTTCCCGAAACAGAGAGCCATCGAAAATCTTACCACCGTGTGGCTGCTATTGGCAATATGCTACCCTCTAAGTCCCCCATTGCCTCCTTATGTCTCACAGCGAATACGGATAGCTTTAACTTCTAACAAGCGTGACAGATAGCACTAATTTTCCCAAACAACTGGTAGAAAAAAAGCTAAAAAATAGAAAAGTAGAAAAAAAAATACTTTGACAGTGCCGCCAAGGATCGCCTGTGCTACAGATATTTCTACGTCGCAGTGAATATCAAATTTATCGCGTCGAAAACGTGATGACGGTGCCACCCTGAACGTGATGAATATCGTCGACTGAAAAAAATTCTTATCAAATGTGATTGTATTCTCATCCTAACAATTTTAAATAATAATCTTTAATAGAAAATAATTGTTGCATCGTGACTCCCTCTTAAGTAGGTCGTACACTGGCGTGAAAGCGGCCTCTATAAGGCCGCCGTATCTGTACTGTAAG
This sequence comes from Gongylonema pulchrum, assembly GCA_900617915.1. Lineage (NCBI taxonomy): Eukaryota > Metazoa > Nematoda > Chromadorea > Rhabditida > Gongylonematidae > Gongylonema > Gongylonema pulchrum. The sequence goes on from UYRT01000199.1 coordinate 8,299, forward strand.
AAGTAGTGTATCCTAGTGTATTTTATCTGGACCAGTGTCAATTCCATCGAGGAGCGTCGATCGACTAGTGCCTATCCCGTGAAGTACACCGACCAAGACGACTTACGAAGGACGAGGACCCCGTTGCTACCCCCAGTAATTGTCGAGAAGTCGACGACCCGACGTGACAGGCCGCAGTCCCGGCCAGTCGACTGAAGCGCCCGGGCCAGGGAACTCAACATAATCATTTATTGACATAGTCAGAAAACTACCCTGATTTCAAGTTCTACATTTTCATTCAAAAAATAAATAAATAAATAAATGTCGGCGCGAAAAAAAAAATGCCAGCAAACCTACTGCTGATGCGAAGATGCGTTTTTTTTTTGCATAAATACCTGCAGGTCTTTGTCACTAATGTCACTGGTTTTTCCCGCAGATGCTTTTAGCTAAACGAATGCTGCCGTGGAGTGCGCCATAAAATACAGCTACTTCAAAATTTAAGCTTTCAAGCTTTTCCGGTCCCTGAGGTAGCAGTTCCTCGCTAAAAATTTTCACGGGGCCGCACGTGCGAATCACGTATACCTAAGGGACAAATTTGAAACCTTCAAGTTATACGTGAGCTGGAACCATCCTCTTAAAATTTTAGCCTTCCAGCTTTTCTGGTTCCCAAGTTAGATGCAAAAAACGCATAAAAACATGCTGAAAAATCATCAGTGAGACAGCAAACGATCATCCAAGCAGTTGCTACAGCTGCTGCATTTGTAAATTCATATTAAATATTCAAGCGGATTCTTCCACCTTACACTAGAACTCTTTTGATTTTTGCTCAAAATCAGATACATTACGTATTGATAAAATAGCTGAAGTTTAAATAAAACAAAGCTAACCTTGCCCATAGGCATTCGAACAGTTTCACCATCATTTATACCGGCTGGTACAGTGATTGTGGCAGTACGCCGTTGCACAGTTCGACCGTGTCCTTCGCAGTTCAAACACGGATTTTTGTTATATGAACCTGTCCCACGACAGCGACCACACGATGATTGCATGTAAAATCCGCCAAGCTGTTGCGTTACGTAGCCAGTACCGTTGCAGTACGGGCATGATACCTACAAAATCCCTGCTGTACCTTCAAAAGTTAGGTACGGGTCAATATCCGGAGGATTTTTGATCACAGACGCACAGAAAGGGAGGTTAAAAATGGAAGGGGTTCATATTGAAATAAGACCTACTTTTCGCATGATTTCGGAGGTATTTAAAGAAAACCATAGTCTCATAGGTACGCAGTAAGGTGTGGCACAGAATTTTTGGAGGTATGCCAACAATTCGACCCGGAACAAACGAAAACCTTTTTGTAGCCTGGTTGGACTCCTTTGCCAAAACAAGCCGGGCAATCGTCGACAACATTCAAATTGACAGTCTTCTGGGCTCCACGGGCCGCTTCTTCGAAAGTGATATTCATTACATGCTCCTTTGAATCTTCGAAACCATCAGAGGAATCCGCAAAGTCGCCAAAAGCATTACTAAAGTCCGAAAAAGGACTCCGACCGCCTGAAACAATAAAACCTTATTGGTTTTGCAGCCAGTCATTTCAAGGACGAAAATTACGTTCTACCTTAGTAAATATCGAAAAACCTCGGAGATTTAAATTCAGTTTTCGCGCACCCCTAACATCTCACGCTTAGAAATAGCGGAAATTTTCACAAACAATTTTCTCGACGCATTTAGTTCTGAAGTAAACAGCGCCTACTCCCCAGTTCTAGCTACTAGTTCGAATTACTAAAGAAGTAAAAGGCAGTACGGGCCTCAAAGGTCTTCTAAGAGAATGGAAGGAGGGAGCTACCACTGCCAGGGACAGCGGCCCATTGTTCCCCAGACGAACACACAGTCACTCTGCCACTCGTTTCTACGGCGAACAATAAGGGGAGGGGAGCTGAACCTAGCCTCTTTCTAAAGTAGCTTATTTGCCAGAAATTGGTTATCTGAAAAATGATATAAACTGAACCAATTTTAAGTATTTTCCTCTCTTTCCAAAACTGCCAAGACAGTCAGAATTTCTTTCAAATGAACAACGAACAGGATACCGTTACGACCATGCGAGAAAGTAAAATCCGACAGAAAGTGCAAGCTTTAGCCCTCCTTACTGAAAACCGGCAAGAACTGTGTATCAGCTAGTGTTAAACGATAGAAAATCCGTGTTTATCAGGATAATTTGAGTACAGGCTGCAGTCAGGGTCGAACGGCCTAGCATACTTATATCCGAAAGTGGATCCCCACAATGACTGTCTCTGAGCGATCTTGATAAACCAAAAAAATTCGCCCGAAGAGTAAAAAAAATCGAAAAAAATCCTCCTCGTCCTCATTCGAAAAAAAAAAATCAAAAAACGAAAAATCTTTTTTCCCACAGAAATGAAACGCAAAAGGGGACTTTGAATTTTTCATGCATTCATTAACAACTAAATCTTTTTTTTTTCAATTTTTTTCTTACCAAACATTTTCCTAAACAATTCCTCAGGATCAATTGTTGATTGGTACTGCCAGCCGTCTGCATTATAGCTTGTTGCACCGGCAGTATGTCGCTGCTGAAATGGATCAGCACCAAACTGATCGTACTGGGCACGTTTCCGATCATCACTAAGCACCTGGAAAAAAACACCTTGGAAACTAGAATTTCAAAAAAGGTTTCTTCCAAAAACCCTTTCCCTTGCTCTTCCTCTGCTTCTTCTTTCTCTTCCCCTGCCCCACCTTACCCTCTATTTTATGAGAAGTGGAGGCACTGGAAAGTAGCTCGAGTGGTAGCTAGCGCCAACGGTAATCCTTTCTTTCGTAAGGATTTCGATAATCTGCTCCTGCGAAGGTTGCTAACAGAAAACGTTCCAAGTTTTTGACGGCGGTTCCGACTCCTTGACTTAGAATAGCACCAAACATACTTCCGATTCACACGATTTTTAACTTGACGAATGGAAGAATCCTGCAGAAACCGAATTTCTCACCAGCGGAATTGAATTCTCGACCTTTAGCATGGCTGCTGCACTGTTCATTACGCACTACCCCTTCCCCTCCTCCCCCTCCCCCCCCTCCGCAAGTGCCTCCATTTCAAGCCCCTTTGGGCATCTTTGAAGAAGATAAGAATCTGTGGAACGGAATTTCATGGATATCGAATTCGTAAAAGAAAAATATCACAATTCCTGAAAAAAAAAAGGAACCACATTCTTCTGCTCGTATAATTATTTAATTTACCTCGTAGGCTTCCGATACTTCTTGAAATCG
>UYRT01000200.1:0-11537 GCA_900617915.1 Gongylonema pulchrum
TACATACATATATACATACATATATACATACATATATACATACATACATATATACATATATACATATACACATACATACATATATACATACATATATACATATATGTATATATATATGTATACACATATATATATATATATACATATATATATGTATATATATATACATATATATATATATATATATATATATACTTGTACATTATTTGCAGGGATCATTCGTGATTTTTAACCTTGTTGACTTTGACTTTCATTTTCACCCTTCGTACTGTGCAAAAGTTAATTATAATTTTTATATGTTTTTTGCATCTATACAATGCAGAAAACGCATGTTGTCGAGGGGCTATCTCCGTTTGTGTGTGTGTGTCTGCACCGATTTTTCATCTCGAGTCCTATAAAAACTACTGGGCTGAAACTTGGGAAACTTGATCTATATGCACGTACAGGCCCGCTAAAGTTTTTGTCGGGTAAGCCCCTAACTCGGGAACCAGAAAAGCTAGGAAGCTGAAAATTTAAGGGGATGTTTTCAGACAGCCCTGGTGGCCAGTCTCAATTCTCTTAGTTAGAAGATCTGCTGGAAAAGCGGTACCGTTGACGACAAAAGCTGCGGAGAACTGTGCAAAAAACGCATCTTTGCACTGGCAGTCGGTGCGCTGGCCATTTATTTGGAAAGTGCAGAATGGGAGGAACGATAAATAAAGATGAATGTAACTAATGAAAAATTTTGAATGTCATTTGGAATTAATGAGCTTATGTGTAGTATCAGTATAAAGACAATTTCATAGTAATCAAAATTAATGGTTACTGTTTTGTCTGCACTTAAAAATGGTTTTTATTCCTTCAGTAACATTCATCTTTTTCAGCGTTTCATGAAATGTTGTTCACCACATGCTCTCTGTGCCATTTTTCGTCGTCTTGTTACCGATTATCGTAACTGCCGGAGCGGTTTTCCAGACTTAACAATTTGGAATGATGAAACGAACCAACTTGCAGTAAGCTATTATTTTCTAGTTTTTATCCTTTTGAGATGAACATTCGTTAAGTTGCTGTGAAGTAGCGTTTTCTTTGACCGTACGCGCTCTCCTTTCTGTATTTTACAGTGGTGCTTCTTAGCAGATAAAACACGGAATGCTGAATTCGCGAATATGTTATAGTGCTTCAAGTACATGCCGACAGAGTTGTCCGTGTGTTGATGAAGTGATTAAGATCCACTGAGTGTTTTTTTTTTTTTTGATTTCAAAATGAATGCTAGTCATTGGTTCTTTTCCACATCGATTTTTGTCTTGAGGCTTCAAAAAATGAAAGTGTTACGAAGCATTTTATTATTCCTTTAAGTGCACTGTGCCATAATTATAAGCACGGCAACAGCTGTGTTGGCTAGGATTCTCAAAAAGCATTGGCAATGAGCACCAAGCGGGTCGGTGCAGTAATGCGTTTTTGCACTGTTTTGTGCTGTGGCAAGAACTTAAGGAATCCCAGTAGTTAGAATTAATGACATACCAGTCTTCGAAGTTCAGGAAGTTAATTGTGCAGCTATGCAGAGTGTCAGTTGTAAATGTTGGCTTCAGTGACCCGAAAAACGGAGCGTTGTTCGTGCGCGAAAAAGGCTGCACGAGAAGAGCTAAATTTGAAATCTTTTAGCCGTATATCAGTAGGGGACATTCCCTTAAATTTCCAGTTTTCCAGCTTTTCTCTTTCGCGAATATACAATTTTCCCGCTAAAGTTTTCACAAGCCCCTACGAGAGAGGAGGTGAACTTGAAAACTTTTAGGGAACATTTCTTTAAAATTCCAGCTTTCTGGCTTTTTTCGTTCCCGAATTAGCAGTTTTCCCCCGCCAAAACATTTACTGTTTGTACATAAGACTCGGACGATTCCAAGTAGCTGAACTTGAAACCTTTCAGTCGCACGTGAGTAGGTAACATTCCTTTAAAATTACAGCTTTGTAGCTTTTTTCGTTTCTGGGGTAGCAATTTTCCCGCCAAAACTTTCACGTGCCCGTACGTGTGTTCCAGGCGGTTCTAAGGAACTGGATTTGTAATCTTTTGTTTGTGCATGAGTGGGGAACATTCTCATAGGATTCAGCTTTCCGGGTTTTTATGTTCCTCAGTTAGTAATTTTCCGACCAAAACTTTCAAGTGTTCGTATGTGAGACGCAGACGTGCTTGGCAATTAGTAACACGTTCCTGTAGTCACACCTGGCCAGAAGAAGCACTCTCAAGATCTTAGCACCAAAGCCTGCGTGAAGGACATAAAAAATTTTTGTAGGGCACAAAATTTCAACATTAAGGCCTGGTGGAACACAAAAGTTAAAAAATTGTTGGACTTCAGGATTAAAAAACATCTGTTGAAATTTTATATGAAAAATGTGAAAATAATATTTTTATTACGTATTCCTTCATATCGGTCACACTTCTGCAGGACATTTAACTGCTTCCTTAGGGATTTGCATCGAAAGCTCCTGACCATCTGTCCAAACAGTCTTACTGATTACATCGTTTGGCTGCAGCTGTAGATCTAGCCTTTAATTATTATTAAATTTTCAAACGACAGACAGTTTTTCAGGTTGTTGAAGTAAAAGGACCCGGTGACAAACTCTCAGCAAAGCAGCGTTTGTGGCTTAATTTCTTTGAAAGTTTAAATATAACTGCGCATGTTTGTTTTGTAGCCGGTAAGTGGTTGTTTATGGAGACATATTTCTCACGATAAATGTCAGTAATGTGTAGGAGATTGGTCTGTGGTCAGGCGAAGGCTTAGTTGCGCGTTCTTGCAACATTAGCAGTGCATCTGTTGCGATTTGATTTTAACTTAAATCCAGTTATTTTAATGATCATTTCCATGAGTTGTTAAAAAAAAAAAACATATATTGCTACTGACCATTATCTGTTTTTACTAATATTGTTCCAATTTTGTTATTTTCAGTGAGAACGAGTTAGGTGCACTGATAGCTAGAGCTTTTTTTTTGAAAACTGATTGGTACTTTATGTTAAAGAAGTTGGCCCTGGAACCATTTGGTGGTTTTAGTAATAAGTGATGCTGAGCACTGCTTTGGCGAAACCAGTAATAAATTTTTAATTCACATGAAATTAATTAGCTAAGGTCGAGCTGACTTTTATCCGCCAAATGTTTATGTGAGACTGAAAACTGAAATTTTTAGTTGGATTTAATCAATTTTACAGTACTGGTTCACTCAAACACTTTTTTTTTCAGCCCAAAATCCTAGAAATCTCGAGTAAGCTCGATGTGACTTGATCTCAATGAACAGTTGTTCAGCTGCACCCGAGGCGCGCTGTCTTTTCTGTACGCGAATGTTTCGGAGCCTTGCAAAGTGCAAGTGGAAGAAGCGAAGAGGCCATATTTGTATCGAAGTTACAAGCACTGGAAAAACTATTACTTCTTGATTTCGGAACAAGAAAACATATAAACAGCGGGGAGTAGAGCTCTTCAGAATGGTCGGAATGGTGACAGCGGCTATGTAGTGTATTCAGAATGAAAATCTTTAAAGCAGTGGTTTATTCTCGCTTTATTTTGTTCCTTTCTCTGCGTTTTATTTATGCGCGAAGATGTCACATAATGCGACTAATGTATACAGGTACATTTTATAATGTGAAAGGCTGTTTTATTTTTTTTTATATTTGGACGCCTTAATTAAATTGTTTTAGTAAAAAGAGCTGAATCATTACATGTTACAGATGCATCATCAGGCTTTTCACCGTGATCACTTTATTTTTCCGAGTTTTCCCGAGCGTTCTTTTTTCCTGTCAGTTCTTTTTCACCGTCTTAGCTTCGGATTTTTCAGATGTTTTATTTTTGACTGGGTCATTAACCAATTCATACACCAACCTTTCAGGCCATTTCACCTCGTGATACATTTTTATTTGTTCCTTCGTTTAGTTGTTGAGCATGTGCATCATTTACATCAGTGATGATGAATTGGTATTACAAAAAAATTCGCAGTCGCAAAATAAATATCCATGGCATGGTCACCCGAGCAGTCACTGTGAAGCTTTCGATGTTTCGTGATGCATCTGCCAGTAATCGTGCCATTCTTTTGAAGACTCCTTAACTACTGGTTCTTTTTACCCCACTCGGTAAGGGTACATAACTTCAAAAGTGGTCTGTGTGACTGCTTCCTATTTACAAGTGTCATTCGTATGTAGCGTCCATCGGATGTCAAGAAGGAATCGGCGACAGACTCACTGTCTTTCATAATAACGGTAATGTGTTGCATAACCACGTATTTGACGCACATTCTGTTGCGAAAGAGCTTTCCAGGCAGCCGATACTCCATCATTCGGTTCATCCGAGCTAGCGTCGTATCTTCGGCTTCCGGCAGTGATGTGCTAAGTTTAAACCATCTTGCTTTCTAAAGGACAATATATTTTAAAAGCTGGATAGATAAAATACAAATGTATTTGAATACTACGAAAAGGGGATATAAATCGGTCGATCCCCTATCTCCATCCCTGTCCTTTGTAAAAAGCTTAATATGTTTGCTAAACATCTCCGCTAGACACCTCGCAGGGTTACTGCCGTTACCGTAAAGAGCCAGCAAACGTGGTATCATAAATCACTCTGCTGTCAAAGGGAGCGAACGGCGGACTTCTCTGATGGTCAGCATAAAAAGACGAAGGAAGTAAAGAAGCGGACCAGTGATGTTTTCGATGACTAGGATGGCAGCAGCATATCTTATTTTCAGTAGTCCTACAACTTACTGCGGGTAGTAGTACAATAAGGAGGGTCTGTCGCGCTTAAGAGAATATGTAGCTAAATATACCAGTGGAAAAAGGACGGATTTCGACGAGTTCCTCCTATTCATGGGTTTTTGATGCAACAGATCGGCCAGTGAAATGTCAAGGAAAGACTTTCTTATGTTTGGTAGAGATCTGCGATTTTCAAATGAAGGCACAGTCAGAGTAGATAGTCGGATTTCCTATAACGAACAAAAACTAGATGTTTGTAAAGTAAAAATAGGTTGAGTGTGCAGAGAGAAGCGAAACTTGTATGTATGTGCGTGAGTTTATAATGACTTGAAGTGTATTAATTGTGCAAGTGGTGGATCTGCGGAAATCAGGCCGAACAGCAACAAGCATGTTTTATTAAAAACGGATACGAAGGCTCAAGATAAGGAGATTGCCAAATGGGCTGTCAGGAAACACTGTCACAGATTAGTCTGGTCAAGAGTACAGGGACGACGCCCTGAAAATCTCACACAAGATGCCCACGCCGACCATGTAAAACGTTGCGTACAATTACAATTACAAAGTAATACAAGATGACGATCATGTCAATTATAGAAGAGGAATTCGGGCGTTACTCTGTTGAAGCGCGGCGCTCCAGAAAGTCCAAACGAATGCCTCGACTGCCGTTGTGGAGTCCTCTTGTACTTCTGCAATGGAATTTCCGTTAGCATTGAAGGAGAGTTTTTTCCATCCTTCGATTTGGGAACGGTGCGCGAAAGTAGTATCTTATGTTTATAGTTACATAGTTTTTCTAACTCCTGATCTGGGAACAGGTTTCTAGATCCACAGGATGATATTTCCCGACAGAGTTTTTGTGTTATGTTTTGACTTGCGCCGAAACAGTGTCAAAGTATTTGCTGTAAATGCTTCCGCAAAAAAGGGTCCTATTTTTTATATTTGTTGATTTTTAATTTGTTTTTAAATATTTTACTTTTTTTTGAACCCCACGTCCTTTACAAAAGGCATTATCTAATTCAGTCGTTGAAAAAGGCTTGGTATTTGGCGTATTAGCACAATCTGAAGGCATAAGCTAGGATGAAAAAATACTATGATCACCGATCAGCTGGTTCAAATATCCAAATAGGTGATAGTTTTATTACTCAGAAAACAAGTTAAGCCAGGAAATTCAAAGTTTCATCTTCCGTGGACTGATTTCTATCGGGTAATTAAGATTCATCACCCTGCAGCGGTAATTGTCCCCCATTCGGTTCCACATTCGATTCCCTTTAAAGTGCATTTGAATCAAGTCAAAAAATGCATCTTCTTAGAGAGCCGAATTTGCACCTTACCAGCCCTGCCTCAGGGGTAGCTGAATGCACTGAACAGTTGCAGAGCCAAGCCGCAGGCAGCTATCCAAGGTATCTCTATGGTGTAGCAGATGGTGATAAAAAAGCTGAACAAGACGTAGAATGTTAAAATACAGTAGAAGGTCATGGTTATAATCTACGCTTCCAACAAAACAGCCAATGAGGCAAAAATTTACTATCTTATAATCGTCGTCAAATGGTTTATTTTCCCTTTTCTCTTTTTTACCTGGAACACTTACGGTTTATATGTTGTCTGATATCCTTTTTCTGCTCTTATGTTATTTATGTAGTCTTGAACATAATGTAACATTCTACACTCATGAACATTAAAGTAATGAAAGCTAATACCTGAGCAGTTAAAAATGCATCAATGAGCCTGTAACATACAGAAAAAAAAAAAAACCATCTGTTGACAAAAACCTATATTTCGGGCGTTTTGAGTGGTAAGAGGATTATTATCATACTCAACGCAACAGATACTGGAAAATTTGAGGTCAACATGTTAGGATTCCACTCCACACACAAGATGTAAACCTCGTCCTTACTAGCGACGCAACTGCTAAACATTACACCTAGTCCACATCAGCGTACACCAGAAGAAATCTGCTTCCCAGGTCCTTCGCATACTATATCGCTGCACAGCAAAAACACATAAAAACAAATGATCGCACGGGCAAACCTGGTGCATTGTTTCAGAATTTTATTTAAAGGTGGCCCGCGAGCTCAAGCAAGTATGTATATCAGGCCCGCGTGTCGCCAAAGGTTACCCATGCCTGCTCCGAAGCTTCAGCTTCCTGGCTTTCCTCGTTCCCGGGTTAGCAGTTTTCCCGCCAAAACTTTCACGTGTCGATGCGTGGCTCCCTGACGCTTCCAAACAGCTGATTTTGTTCGCACATTAGTGGGGAATATTCCCTTAAAGTTTCAGCCTTCTAGCTTTTCTCGTTCCCGAGTTAGTGTTTTCCCACCAAAACTTCCACATGTCCGTTCGTGAGTTCGAGCCGTTCTGAGGAGCTGTGTTTGAAATCTTTTAGTCCTGCGTTGAGAGTGAACATTCCCCTAAAGTTTGAGCTTTCTAGCTTATCTCATTCCCGAGTTAGCAATTTTCCCACCAAAACTTTTGCGTGGTCGTACGTAAGGCCCCAATGTACGTGGGGGGTTGCTACCGCGGTTCTGGGATGACGCTTGGCCGGAGAACACACTGGCAAAATTTCAGCTTCAAAGCTTACGTGGTTGGCGAGTTGAAATACCCGGGCAGACGAACACAGGCACACAAACATACACACACACACGCACACACACAGACACGCACACACGCAAACACACACACACACACACACACTCTGACGGGGTCGTTGCAATATGCGTTTTTGCTGCCTGTTGCAGTGCTCTATCGCTGCACGGCGTAAACGCATAAAAAAGATAAGTCACTGTTGTTACATCCTACGAAAGTATAGTTGTGCATGTGTTTTGTCTGTTTGAGCAGCTAAGTACAGAAACTATGGTCATCAAGAAGTCGAAGTGTTGGGATTGCACACTTACCAACTGAGTATCGCAGTCTGAAGTTGAATTTCGGTCCGAAATTCAAAATTCTGAAATCCAGTTAGTGCTAGAACTCGAAGACAAATAAAACTACAAGCCACTTCTAATGCGTTACGTGTTGCTGGTTGAAAACGCGTAACAACATTTAAAACTTTAATATGTTATGGCTTCACTCTCTGTGTGCATTCTGACCTCAGACCAAATTCGGTTAATGCGACAAACAAACTAGTTTAACGGATTAACAACAAATTTGATTTTTTAGTGATTCAGTTTAACAACTAGCACAAGGTGAGTGGTCTAAAATGAGCCTGCAAGCCTCTATGGCTTTTGACCAGTGATGTCCGGTTCATTCTTCATGATGATAATTTGGGATGAAGCACGTGAAGAATGAGAGTTTTTGGAGTTCCACCACGTAGTTATCATCATAACATTGCCTTTTGCATTTTCGGACATGCTGCATTTTTTTATTCTAAACATAAATGAACGCTGTTTCAAAAAAATCATCATTTGCGTGGAATGAAACTTTTGCGACTGGTTGCTGCTTGGATGCTAATAACTACTCAAGGGAGTGCTATTACTCGTAACGCTACGGGAAGTTATTTTACAGGCAGGATCAGGGACATGCCTGATATATTTGTTTTAAATAATAGTTACCAAGGAGCTGAGGGCGTCGACGATGACAGTAATGGAATAAAAAATGACAGTGACTTGAAATCAACAGAAGAGGCAATCAAATTCGAGGAGACTGATGAAAAAAACAGTAGCAAGCACGACATGCTTTTGCTAAAAGAAGATGGCCAAGCTACTTATGTCGTATCGTATCCACCGGCTAAGTATCGCTTCAACAGAGAAATGCTAGATAAACCCTTATGCGACCAGTACACTATGGAATGCATCGATGTGCGCTTTCTTTTGATTTTATCCATTTGCACCGTAATCTGGCATATCGAGGTAGAAAACACGTAGTTCTCTTTACACTAAAAAGTTATTAAAAATCGGAGGAGGAATTGAAAAAACTGAACCAAAAAACCCAAAAATTAACAGCCGACGCGGAGCTGACAAAAATGTACTAGATTTAGCAAAAAGGTTACACAATCTGGCAGGAAGGTAGCACACAGCATTAGAAAGTAAAAAATTGTTCAGATATGCTTGATTTTTCACGAACGTGCTAAGAAACGCCACACTTAGACAGCTGGTCATAAAGTTTTAGACAGAATGCCATGCCCTGTCCAGGCGAATACTTTTTCCATCGAGGAGGATGAAAAATAGAGTACCTCGCCACCCGCCAGAATCCAGGCTTAGAAATGCTTGCCAGAAAATGTGCTGTAGATGCTGTTTTGTCCCTTGCGTAAAATAATGTAAATGCGACTTGCTCGATATGACGGTAAAATTATCCGTCTTTCTGAAGCTGGAGTCATTATTCTGAATTTTTTGTCCTATCCAGATTTTTGATCTGTCCCGATCCTAGTTTTTGCCGATGTGTTTAGGATGCCAGGAAATCAAGTTCTCCAACTCGTTCAAACAAATGCTGGCAATGGGGCCATGAATGAGTTTTTAAGCGGGTAACTGTCGTTGCGGAAATGATCGCATCCTGATTGCCTCCGCTGTTTTTAGAATAGTGAGATGCTATGAAGACTTTGGTTTTTATCAATAAGTACAGCAGTATTAATTCAAGTCTTCCCAATCACTTTTAAAAATTTTGCTTTTATATCATAACAGGTGCATTGGGAAATCCTTTTTTAGTGGGCTAATTTTACCTTAGTGATGGTAATTATTGTGCCACAAGAAGGTTCTATAGATTAAAACGTTAAAATCTATCTATTTTTGATGAAGGGAACAAAAATTCATGCATTTCATGAAAAAGGAGACACGTGGCCTTTGAGCACTTAACAAAAGTCAACGCATGACAAATCCGATTTTTGCATTTAAAAAAACGCTTGGATTGTTTATCACACTAAAGCTAGTATAAGTGCGTGCAAAAATTGCTATCAGCATGACGAGAAAGTCGTGACGTGAATTTGAGCTAATTCAAGAATTTCAAATGCGTAATACATGAAGGATCAGTAATCAGTCGCTTCCGAAGAAAGCGACTACTACACCTAGAAGCGAAGAAAGCATTTCATACTACGGCGTTTTGCTTCTCAATAATGTTAGTGGGCTAACATCAATAGTTTGTGCGCCTCTGGTGCTAAGCTGAGATATAGACTTAAAATTCTCACCAACACCACTTAGAATCCCGCAAACTGCTGCATGATGCGGCTGTCTGAAAGGAAACGAATGTTAAGATGCTCGGTGCAGTTTTTATGCGTTTTTGCATATATGCAAATGCGAAAACGCATATTGCGACGACCCCGGTGTGTACATGTGTATTAGTATGTGTGCGTCTGTCCAGATATTTCAACTCAGCACCCACGGAAGCTCCAGCGCCAAAATTTTGCCGATGTGTTCCCCGGCCAAGTGCCACCCCAGGACCGCAGTATCAACCCTTACGCAAGTGTGGGCCCCGCGTACGAGGGGATGAAAGTTTTGGCGGGAACGTCGCTAACTCGGGAACCAGAAAAGCTAGAGAGCTGAAATTTTGAGGTCACATCCCCTGTTTACATAGAACTTAAAGGTTTCAAATTCAGTCCCCAGTTGTGCATAGTTCCCACGTACATTCTCATGACAGTTCCTGACACGAAAAACGCTAACTTGGGAACCAGGAAAGCTGGGGAGCTGGAATTTCCAGGGAATGTCCTCAGCACAAGTACAACTTAAAATAATCAAATTTAGCCCCTAAGTATGTGTGGTACTCACGTATGGCCCCGTGAAAATTTTTGGCTGGAAAATGGCTAACTCGGGAACCAAGAAAGCTGGGAAGGCTGAAATTTTCAGAGAATGTTCCTAGCAAATTTATGTTTCTAGCTTAAATTTATCAAATTCAGTTCCGGGGCACACGTGATTCTCACGTGCGGCCCGTGAAAATTTTTGGCAGGAAAATTGCTAACTCAAGAACCAGAAAATTTGGAAAGCAGAAATTTCAGTGAAATGTTCCCTGCCCAAATACTGCGTACTACAGCACGAAATATTGCAAAAACGTATAGTCGCACCCACTGCGCGTCGCCAATGATTTTTCATAATGAAAGCACATGCATTTCGTGAATTTGTGTCCGACTATCGATCAAAGATATAAGATACGCACACCAATTTCGGTGCACCATGCTAAAATTAATGCGACCGTAGAAAATTGTTTTTGAACCCTCCTTACTTAATTGTAACATTTTTCGACATTTTAGCAGTAAATCAGTACTCTGAAGTCATTTACACTTTCTACGCAGTTTTACAATTCCAGTTTAAAATTGATATCTTTTTTGCTAAATTTACTTCTCACTGTTAAAATTTTATGCTTATTTACTCCAGTAATTTGCCCCGGTTTTTTGTTATGCAACTTGAATTTTTCCTCGTAAAAATTTTTCCCACAAAAATAACGGCAACTTCTTTATAATGCAGTCAAACTTTTTGTTGTAGTATCGTGTAGAATATCCATCTGGCAATCTTCCAACCGATATAACTACAAGAAAGGTGTATAATCCGTGTCATCGATATGTTGAACCATGTTTTGGAATTGCATCGACTGACTATTGCGCCATTAAGAAATTTAGATCAATAAGAGACTATTAGTTGTTGTTTAAGATGTTTTGCTAATTATTTAAATAAAAATCTATTAAGCTTGACATGGTCGAATATCTGTTAAATCTATTAAGCTCGACATGGCTATATAATCAGATTCGGAGAGTGCGAAAGTTGAAGTGCTTTTGCTTCTAGGTTCAATTCATTTTTGGCAGAAAAAAAGAGAAACGGAAATTGAAGTGGACCGAAAACAGTACGGTTGCATGAAAAAACGTAGGCTGGAACGCACCAGGCGAGCTGGTGCGATCATGCGTTTTTGCACAAAACTTGAATTGGGTTAA
>UYRT01000201.1:0-11523 GCA_900617915.1 Gongylonema pulchrum
ACGCATGATCGCACGGGCCCGCCCGGTGCGTTCCAGCCTGGGTTGCAATTTGCATACAGGCAAAAAAGCATAATAAGTGGTGTGCGATGGAATAATTCATTCTCGACATTGAGGATGTCGGCATGATTAATAAACCTATGGAACTTTTTGATCCTTCCAGATGCTCACTGAGGTAGTAACAAACATCATTGATGTGTCGGTAGTGTGCAAACTGGCTGAGAGAAGCTCGAGAGCGAGAGTAAGCGCTTGCATATGAGCGCTCTCACTGGGCAATTCTTGGCTCTTTTCTGTTGAACAGCAGGAATAGTGCACAGGACAACTACACCACCGTCACGTTTTTCTTGCATTGAACTTCTACCGACACACTTGCCTAGCCAGAAGGAGTCGAATACAGTTGTTTTTTCGCATTCCTGTGTGTTTTTTCATTAATCCCAAAATTCATTATGAAGAATTCATTATGCGTTTATTCATTACGCTTTTATAGAAAATTCATTATGCGTTTATAGAATTCAACTTCAGAAACTACAAAAGCTCGAAAAAAGCTTTTTCGTAAAAATGGAAAAATAGCTAAATCCGAAAAAATGCGAATACAGTTTTTAGCCTATCACAGGATTAGATACCTGAACTAAATTTTTAGCTTTCCCTTAATCGTGTTAAACTGACGACCACAAGTTTTGAATTCTAGATGCTGATATGCACCGAAAATTAGAAAAAAAAGTGCACGTCCGAATCTGGGAGTTTGTTTCGACAAATAATGCTCGAAAATCATATTCATTCTAATATTTGATATAACACAGGCTTAAATACCTTTTGAAGGACAAGGCAAGCTGCATACTCGAAGTTGTTGGTTTTGAATCCATCGAAAAACGCGTGGCGAAATCAGCTTTTCGCTCCTTCTCTGCTCTGACTAAGAAACATCCAAACAGGTGCTAATGTTGTAAATGCAGGACCAATGCAAACCTCGAGCCTGGGTTTTGGTACTATGCGCGCTATACAGGATAAGATGGTTATCAGTAGTGCAGGCAACAACCTATAAGTGCCACCCCCACTCGTCGCTCTGCCTCCGGAAAGTTATTGAAGCATCATATCGATGTTTCGGCTTCGCCCTGAGTACTAACATTTTTTCATGCTTTCCAAAATTCAACACTTGAGCTTCTTACTGTCGAACATTCAGCGTCAATGATAAACCAGTTATATGGAAGTCATATTACATTGTTATGAATGACCGGTTTGAAAATAGTGTTTGAATCGTATGCAGTTCTGACCGGTGCATTGTTCTGGTAGGTGCCTTTATTATTTCGGAAAGAAGCAGGCTTCGGCCCCACAGTTTGACGCGTTTCGTATTCCGAATGGAACAAAATATCATCAGGTGATGAAGCTTAACATCTCTATGTGCCAGCGCAGTCATGCGCATGCAAGCAGGACAATTGTCACAATAAATAGCGGAGCGTAGCAGGGTAGCCGATGCAGTCATGCGTTTTGCGCAGTTCCGTTCAGCGGGCGTCTGCCCAGTAAGGATTTCCACTGTTTTGCCGCTTGTTTCCTAAAATGCAAAATTTCCTAATAAATTTTCACGCGCCGGTACTTGAAACGCAAAAGTGTACGAAAGATGAATTTGAAACGTTGGGGGGTGAACATCGTTCCAAAATTGTGACTTCCTAGTTCTCTGCCTTCCGAGTAACTTTCGTGCCAAAACTTTCACGCGGTTTGCGTGAGACGGCGCATACTTGGAAGCTATATTTAAGTTTTTTAGACCCCTGCATAGACGGAAAACATCTTGCTGAAGTCTTTAGCTTCCTAGCCATTTTATCGCTTGAAATAGTTCTTTCCGCTAAAACCTCCACGGGCTGTACATGAAACCCAGGCTTACGTGGGAGCTCAGTTTGAATTTACGAGTTCTTAAGTGGTCGGGAGATATTGCTTTAAAATTTCAGCATCTTAGCTTTTGCAGTTCGCGAGACAGTAATTTCCCCCGCCAAAACTTTTGCCGAGCCATACGTGGTACTCAGGCAAATGGGAGGGCTGGATTTAAATTTACGAAGTCGTAGGTGGGAAGAAGACACAATTCCAGCTTTCGTGGTCCCCAATTTGAAAGCGAGGGACACATTGCACTCGGACACATACACAGTCAGGGACGTGACAGTTTGTGGTTTGCGCTCCTGGTATACTACGCAAAACGCATAAAATTATAGTGTGGGAGAAGTACTGCTTAAAAGATCGTGTGTTTTGACGTTCACCTGGAAACAGGTGCGATTATAAGTTTTTTGCAGACAGGTGGTGCAGGTTCAAAGTAGGTGAATGAGGTAAAACAAACTAGAACTGGGTTTCCTCGTCACTATTTTTTTCATATTCTATTGATAGTGGGGAGAATAATCGCAGTTCAAAATGAAGGATGAAGTGTTGCGTGCCAGTCAAGTTCTCCATATCCTTTAGTTAAGGGCCTGCAAGGCTGTGAAAAATGATTTTTTCCCGGAACTCGTATTTATCAGGAGCCGTGATCTCAAAACCTCAAAGAATTTTTTAAAATGAGTTATGAAAAAGAGACAGACGCACAAAAGTATGGGTAAGGTTTTGTTGTAATGCGCTTTCGTTGCATTAGTGATGCGAAAACGAATTAAAATCGAAAGTTTTATTAGCAGCTTAATGATTTTTCAGTTTTTTTTAGTAGTTCTTTTTCTTTGTCTTCGTCATAAAGGCACTTGAAGTATAGAAATCTTTGGTGATTTTTGATTGTTCACAGAGTCGAGTCCCAGCCTAGCGTCTGTGTAGATAAAATGTTTCCGCAGAATGTATGATGCGTGCTACAGATGCTTTATTTTGTCACCTGGATCATTAAAAGTGTCCAGACAAACGGTTTTGCGATCCGAAGTATGCGATTTTACTCGGATTTGCTTGTAATCTAGATCAGCTTTGACAGATTCATGGAACCTGAGCTGTTCCACTTAGTATTCTTCGATTGTTTGGTGCAGGTGCGTTATTTCTTCAGAGGCCGGCCGAGCGGTCATTTACGGTCTATTTACTAGATGATTTACACCGTTTTGTCAACGTATCGTGTCCACTGGATATGGGTGCTGGAGTGCCGAGATGAGATGCGGCCGGGATGCGTGTAAAATCTTCTAGCTCGCCAAAATTTTCTGCGTATGTTTTCCAAGTAGTGTCATAGGCCATGTTATCCGCAGTTCATGATATTCCATTTCCATTCTTCTAAACGCTACCGTTGTGATTTGGTATAACAGCATTTTACTTCTGTGCTTTTTCGAGAACTGCTTGTTCTGATTCATCCTTATCCACCGACAATTGTACTTCACGTGTATTATATTCTAGCCTTTAAAACTAAACGATTTTAATTTAACTTTATAACTTAAGAATTCGGAATGATACAAGCTCATATTTTTGGGATGAAAACTCCTAGCCATGCACGGAGCAAAAGACTCAAATCACGTTTCGTGTTCTGATTTTTGGTTTAATGTCCAAATTTAGCCGAAGAGCAGGATATGTGTATTTATGTTTCGCCTGTATTTCATGAGGATCTAAATCCGGCTGGAAAAAAAAACTAGCATTTTGCAACTCTGAAGCATAGTTTCCTGATGGATGACAAATACGTAAAATCAACTTCTGTACCATCCCGAGTTTTGACGCAAAGAACGTTAGGGACTTCACGACTTGTCAACATGCTATATGCAGTCGTAGTGCGCGGCGCAGTATTCTTTTACCCTGTTAGGCCAAAGAACCATTACGACAATACAAAAAAGCTCTCCCTTTTATTTTTTGCATCCATCTACTGTGGGCAGCGTCCGTTTAACGTCAGTTTATCACGGTATTATCGTGCCGACCTTGGCGCGTGCCACTACTATTTACACAAGTCAGTAAGTAGCGATGCGCAGCAGAGCGATCATTCATTTTTGTTATAAGCAGCTGCGGAAATTGAAAGTAGCGAAGTTCATGTGGTTAGAGCCATAAATTCTGTTCAAATTTGTACCCCAAACAGCGAAACCTCAGGAGAATTATGTCATTTTTTTGTGTCGGACTGTCTGGTGAATTAATCTACTAAAACTGGGTGAATGAAAGAGAAATCGTGCTACTAGTCGGCTGGCCTATTGGCAGAATCGGACCCTCGACTGGACTAGCATCACCTCCTATATCGCTGTCAGCCTGTTGCTCGTATACGAGTCGCAAACATTAACTTTTGATATTGTCTTAGTGTTCACCTATAACCCAGTCAAGTTTCCAGCTAATTTTACAGCCCTTAAATCCAGAATTTCGAGTTTTTATTTACTGCGCCCAGACGGAATGATCCAAAATCAGCTTTAAAACTGCAGTTATTTTCGTGTCCTATGATCAAAGGTTGAAATTCCTTGTTGTCCTTATGACTGTGAATGTGTCATGCTGCAAATTTTAATTTTCGTGAATTTAATTTGCTGGAAGTCAAGATGAAAGACTTGAATTGGCGTTCAAATATTTCTGTTCTTGTCTAAACTCAGGCCGATTTTACAACTGTAGGAGCAGGGAATTCAAAGTAAACAGTAAATGAATTTGAAATTATTTTGCATAACTGGTGTATGAGCAACGCGGTTGTTACAACGCAATGCGTCCGCTGTATGTCGATGGCAACTAACGGCAGTAAAAATGCATGACCGCACCAGAACGCCCGATGCACTCACCGTTTATTCGACGTCTTTGTTTGTTTGCATTTTAAAGAGCTGGAAAAAATTTTTAATCAAGCAGAAAAAAAATTTCAGGCCAGTGAATCGACTGTCGCGCGTAGTGCGTTATGCGCATTGGGAAAGAGACATTACGATGGAACCAAACGAATTAGAAAGCACCAATGGTGATGATCCAGTAAAAGCTTCTGCTGCGACTGTTCTGGATACGGTGGCCAGCATAGCCGATGAAGGAACTCAAAAAATAAAAGCCGTTAGGGATACAATGGTTGAAAAGTGCTTGGAAAAAATTGTAGAAGCTAAAGCAGAACTGGACACGCTTAAAAAAGAGACCGACAAAACTAGTTTTGTCAAGCTGGAGGAGATTAAGCAGGCAACAGAACTTGATTTTGCAGGAGCCTTAAACAAAGGGAAAAAAGAATTTGGCGAATTCACTGAAGATGTATGTGGCAAAGTCTCCGACAAAATCGATCAGGAAGTGACCGAAATTGGCGCAAAATTAGAAGAAACCGAGGCGCATCTGGACGAATTCGTTAAAGAATTGGGGAAAACACACTCTGGAACAGTTACCGAACTAGGAAGAAAAAGCGAAATTACAAAAAAGTTGGGGGAAGCCAAGTCGCGGTTTGATGATAACATAAAAGAAATAGTAGGCGCTGTCTCCGGAAATATCGGGGAATTTGAGCAGTCCAAAAGAGAGGATAATGATAAGTTCAGTTTGTTCTCGAGGGGTGCGGAAGAAGCTCCCACTGAAGCACCGAAGAGTTTCGGAGAGTTGCGGGAAGAAGATGATGGGTTAGCAGTTGAATCACTGGATGAAGGTGAGGCAGAGTTGATGGAGCTGAAAAAGAAAGCAGCTGAAGAAAAAAAAGGTATTCAGGATAACCTTGGGAGTATTTCGGGCTCATTAAAGGATGTAGCGAGTGAGTCTTCGAGAAAAATTGGCGAGAAAGTTGACGAAAGCGAAGAATATTTTAATAAGACATTTGGGGATGCACACTACAATGAACAGCCGAAAGATTTATCAAATTTACCGCATTTAAGTTCAACCGAAAAAAGTATGCCGGAAATTAAAAATCTGCCGGAGCTGGAGCAAAGCTGGCCTGCCGAAGGCGATTTTGCTTCAACTGGGAATGTTTTTAAGGAATTTGATTCGCCCGGAAGTTTTTCTGAAAATGTCAACAAAAGTCGAGAATTTCTGAAAGAAAATAAACACGAAAATCAGACTGAAAAAGCGCATAAAAAGATGAAACATGATCAAGCCTGTTTGGGTGATGCCAGCATTTTCATTCCCGGATTTCAGAGTGGAAATCTGTACAGTCCAAATGAGAGAAAAATTGTGGCTGATGAACACGTAAGTGGCACGGATGTTGCGGGGAGTGAGGAAGTCAGAGGAAAAAGTAAAGATCATGAAGAATGTTTTACGGATTTGCGACTTGAACACGAGTCAGATGCAGCAGTTGATAGCGCACGTAAAGAACTTTTTGACAGTTTTCCCGGGGAGGCTTCAAGTAAGCTGGACAGCGAAAATAAACTTCCAAAACAGAATATATATCATGAACATAAAGAGAAAGTTGTTCATGAACATATGGGTGGAATTTACATCAAAGAAGGCGAGGGAATGGGAGAGGAAAAAGGTGGTGATTTTGAGAAAACTTCTGGAGGCTTGCAGCTGCAGCAAGGACTGAATGAAGATAAACCGAGTGATGCAGTCAATAAGACATTAAATGAATTGCTTGACGATATTTCCCAAAAAGTCCAGGAAAAAGGCAAAGAGTCCCTGAATGAAGAGATTCAGAGATCAGAAAAAGACGGAGGAGTTGTTGGTGAAAATTTGGGCCATAATTATGCTCAAGAGATTAAGGAATCTGAGGAAAGAAAAGAAGTTAGTTGTTCTGAAAAGAGCTGCAGAGATTTCCTAACTGAAGCTAGACCCGATCAGATAGGAAGCAAACAAGATTTTCTTGGCGAGGCAGATTTTGGTGGCTTGCAGAGAACAATAAAGGACGTTTTCAACAGGAATGTCGAAAAAACCGGGCAAGACGTAGTTGAAGAGAAATTATCAGGAACGCAATGGCTTCAAGGAGAACTACCAGGTGTGGAAAAAGTCCCGCCGGAAGGCGAAAATATACTGGAACCAGTAGGGTTTCAGTCAAGCCACGCTCCAGAGGTACAATGTGACCAATGGCTACCATCGACGAAACTCGAAGATTTTGTAAGTGGAAAAGTTGGCGATGTCGATAAAATACTAGAAGAAGCGTTAAATGTCCAAAAAAAATCAGATCTGCCGTCAGCGACTCACGACAGTATAACACTTGAAGAAGCTGGTGGCGTTGACCAGGCTACCGGAACGAAGGCTAGCACATTTCAGCACATTTTGAAAATTAATTTTCGAGCTACTTAATTTTATCTATTATTTGGATTGCAAAAATCCTTCAATATCTCTATCGCCATAATTGTACAGGCACCCAGAAGCTGAAATTTCGGCACTACCTCGATTACTAGGCAACTAATTAAAAACAGTTCACTTTTACTGTGTTTGTATGTGTATGTATATGCACATGTATGTATGTATGTATGTGTGTGTGCGTGCATGCGCTTGTATATATGTGCATGTTTACATGGTTTGTATGTGTGAACAGATATTTGTATACTTGTGTTTGTATGTATGTATGTGAACGTGACAGCCATACATCTGTCACAAACTGAAGCCTGTTTTGTGAGTCGAGAACGAAACCAAGCTGCAGTCTCAAATTCTGAGGGATTGTTTGCAATGCAGTTTAAGCTTTTTAGATTTTCTCAAATTAGACTTCAGTGTTCGTTGCATCCTTTGTTTAAATCCAAGTTAATCTTGTAAATTCAAATTGGGGCAAACTTGAAACTTAAATGTTTAAACTGACGTTGCAATAGAGCGTGAGTGATTTGAACTGAGTTTGTGGAGCTTGCTTCTTTCAACCGATTCAACGCCATCTGGATCGAATTAGATTACAGCTTTGCTGTTACTAATATATAGAAGCATGACGTTTCTCTCTCGTCAGTGAAGCGCTCGAACTGTTAGTTTTTATTTTCAAAAAACAAGCTTTCAGTCCTTATGAATGGGGACCTCAGTCTTCTCACCAATCCCACGAACTGTATCATTGTTATTTGGGTGTTTTTTGCAGAAATCTCGTGATCAGCTAGCAGTGAATCCCTTGTTATGTTACCCCATCGTCCGCTTCACTCCTGTGTGTGAGACTCACTCCTCTCCCACCTTATCTGATTCTCATTTCCTTCTCTAAATAAGTGGTACTTCAACACTAATTTTCACTTTGATATGAGTATAGTATCCCTTTTGTGTGTCAGAAACATTGCTATCTGTTCTGATGTGTTAATGGCTTTTAGGGTGAGGATCAACAGATGACCGAAGCGGGAGTACAGGAAGGAGCGGCTATTGATGAAGCCAATGAAACTTGCGAGAAAGTTATTGCTAATCAGTTTTGCATTGCTTGTGAGGTAATCAGTTTTAAAAATTTAAATTCTTTCAAGTCAGTAAAGATTAGGAGCATCTTGTCGTTCTTGTCCCTTGTGCCACCATTCTTTTTAAGATCGATGTTATAGGTCTTACGTAAGAACGCCTGAAAAAACAACATCTAAACTACTGATTTCAAATTCAGCTGTCGCACACGCTTGCGTCACGTGCAAATCAAATCGGAACTCGCATTTGGCACCGTTCTAACTCCAGAATTGGTCGAAAAACAGTAGCTGTTTCTTGCCAAAATATCGTCCATCTGCGAAATCGTTACACCTAATCGGGTTTCGAATTGCACCCACTCCATGTTTTAGGACAAATCAAAGATATTTGTGGCGAATTTGCGGTTTTGAGTACCGAGCAAGCTGCGAAGCTAAAATTTTTCAATTATATTCTATATTTACGTGTAGTCTAAATTCAGTCTGGAAGCTAAATTCCCTGCGCAGAGCATGAAAAACACTCAATTTTATGACGACGAAGTACGCTTTTGGTGTACTTCGTCATTTTTCTTCCTCAACATCCTCAATTTGCATTTTTCAACGAAGGACTGGTCGCCGGCAATTATTCATTCCCTTTCATGTAAAATTTATGGTTTTCGTGCATTACGAAGTTCAACTTTCGCGGCCTCATGATATAACACCGTCGCTTCGGCCGGCGCCCTTTCCAACTGCATGCAAGAAAAGGCCACGTGTTAAACTATAAAATTCCAATCATTCATACTGTTCGAGTGTAGCACAACAACGTGTAATTGCACTGACATGCATGATGCGTTGCTAGTTGGGTTTAGATTTATGCAGTTGTTCATGTGTCTTTGCTGACTTTAGTGCCTAGCTAAAAGTAGCAAGTGAAACAAATTCCAGTTTCTCCTCAAACACCACAGCAACTTTATACTTGGAAACCTGTAACTAATAGGCATTACAAAGTATAATTAATTGCTTTCTACTGTTAAATGTCATTTTCCAAAATCGCCTGGGGCGACAGTGTGAGCATCTCATGTTAGCGATGTTACTAGGACGTTATTCCAGGCCCTTCGATCCTGGACTGCTTAAGTGCAGTTAATATTCACCACTTGTACTGTTGTTCCCCGAGGACTCCAAGTAGTCGTTTACTTTTTGCGAGTACCATTTACTGATGCGTAATGTACACCGCTTCGCCAAAAGGCGAGCAACATGCCCTGCTCATCGAATTTTACTTGCCCGTAGTCGCAGTGATGTCTTGCACGCAGCTTATCTGATAGAAATTCCGATTGTTTATATGGTCACAGAAAGGCATGCCAAGTATCCTCCATTCCATCGCTCTCTCCGTCACAGGTACAGCTCGTTCTTCAACTTTCGTTGATGGCCACATTTCACATCCGCACGTCACAGCTTTCAATGCAGTGGCGTTGAAAGAGTATGACATGGAAGGCGATGTGAAATTTGCGCCAGCCAGCAGCCCTTCTACGAAGCTATGGTGTACACCTAATTCCTGATCAAAATAAGCATAACTGGCAACGTCTTTCAAATCAGCAACGTCAGCTGCAGTCTGGCTGTAAGTATACCCGCGCTTTGCACCACTGTTATTTTTTGGGTTTAATTCCACCACTTCATGCGTCGAGCTTATGCAACATCTCATTTAACTCGCGAGTGTTGCCTACAATAAGAATTATGTCATTCGGGCAGCGTAGGTGGCTTAGTCGCTGGTCATTGATCACCAGATCACCTATCTAGTTCAGTTTCCAAGACACCATTTAATGAAAAAAAAAATCCTACCGGTGATCCTTCTTCACAGCAGTCCTGCCCTCATTATTTAACATATGCAGTAAAAGGATTCATATAACCAAGTGCAAATAGATGTGGTGACCACCTGATGGGGTGGTGGAACTTTTTGTAAAAAATAAATGCACTGATGTGCCTGTACTCGTCAGAGTTAGTTATCTTGGACTTTCAGTTGTTCCGGCGCAGGAAGCACCGAAAGTTAAAATCTAGAGCTTGCCCCATTCTGAACAGTAATATCAATCTGTATTCAGGTGGGTGGGCAAAGATACCACAGAATTCGAAAACCGTTTTCACGCTTGCAGACGTGCACATGGGCATCAAACATTCTCATAAAAATATGATTCCTAATCAGTTTGGTTCTCGAACCAAATATTGCCAACACCGTCTTTATTATGTGTTTTTTTCATCTATGCAATGCACAGAAAGCATACTGACGAGAGGTTGTCTGTGTGTGTGTCTGTGTGCGTCTCGAGGCCTACAGAAGTTACAAGGCTGAAACTTTGGGAGCATAATCTACATGGGTCCCATCTCCAAAATGGGTGGTCTTGCCCGCGTGGTACCCCGTAAGGGCCCATGAAAGTTTTTTGCGGGTAAGTCACTAACTCGGGAATCAAAAAAGTTAGAACACTGAAATTTTGAAGGGATTTTCCCCGTCTACGTAAGTCTCAAAGAGCTTCAAACCGGTCTCCGGGTATGCGTGGTGCCCACGTTCGGGCCCGTGAAGGTTTTTTCGGGTAAGGTTTTAACTCGAGAAACTGAAAAGCTAGAAGACTGGAACTTTAAGAGAGTGTTCCCCGTGCAAGTAGGTATTAATGAGTTCAAACCCAGTCCTTGGGTATGCGTGGTGCCCACGTACGGGCACGCCAAAGTTTTTTCCAGGTAAGTTGTTAACTCGAGAACCTGAAAAACTAAAAGACTGGAACTTTGAGGAAGTGTTCCCCGTTAAAGTAAGTATTAATGAGTTCAAACCCGGCTACCAGGTATGCTTGGTTCCTATGTACGAGCCCGTGAAAGTTTTTTGCGGGTAAGTTACTAACTCGAGAGCCAGGAAAGCTAGAAAGCTGAAATTTTAAATGAATGCTTCCTGACAGTCTTGGCGGCCAGTCTCAGTTCCTTTAGCTAGAAGTATTAGCCGGAAAAACAGATGCCGGTAGTAGCAAAAACTGCGGGGAACTATGCAAAAAACGCATCTTCGCACGGGCAGTCAGTGCGTGGGGTAAATATTTTAACTTTCATTTGTAGCATGCTTAAAAATTAATTTTAAATTCCTCAGCCCGCACATGAGCAGAGAATATTCTCATAGAATTTTAGCATCCTTAACCTAACTGGTTTTGGAAATCACATGCTGCCAGAAAAGTATCTCTGACATGCCTGTGCGCACGACACAGTTATCGCGAAAGCTGAATGCGATACAGTTATCGCGAAAGTCTTTAGAATATATATGTATAAAGCGCATCCTCGTAAAATTTCAGCTTCCTGCCTTATATGTCTGGCTGCCTAAGTCCTTCCTTCCTAGTGCATTTTTTGACCCAAGCTGGAACGCACTAGGCGAGCCGGTGCGATTATGCATTTTTGCATCAAACTTTGAGGCACTCCA
>UYRT01000202.1:0-11510 GCA_900617915.1 Gongylonema pulchrum
TGACAGATTCGGGATTAGTTTTATTAGGACGGTTGACACTGTCTAGGTAAGGAAATCACTAGTCTTATCTGAGTTGAAAGAAAATGCATCGGCCACGATTGACTTCCCAACCATGATTGACGGCAAGGCTGCACCACCGTGTGCTTTGGACACCAGTCTTCGCAGTTCTCGCAGTCCCAGACAATCCTATTTCTAGAACTTTATAAAATCTCAGTTCAGCTTTCGTCTCAGTATATCCGCTGCGTGACCAATCAGGATTAACTTTTAGCATCCCCATTATTTTTTGCTTGTCAGCAATAGGAGAACGAGGAGAGGGGCAAATGGAAGAGGCATAATACGGTGGATGTTTGTGGACTGTATCACATCAGTCAAGCGATGCAATTGACCCAGATTAACGGTTTAAATTCTCCAGCCTGTCACTCCTTGATATTTTAATTTTGGTGCAAGAAAACGCAACAAATTCATTAACTGTTGCACCAATACCACGATGCATAGTCGCATTTTCCGACATTTGTGGGATTACACTCGCGGAGCTGCTAGATTTTATCCGCTGCCATTTCTGCGGATTTTCTTTTAATTTAAATTTAAAAGTGCATGAAATTTTGCCACAAATCTATGAGCTTTGGTATTAAGGAAATTCGGGCATTTTGTTAGACTGTTTTTCTTCCGCAGCCTTTTCCAGCCTTCTGCATGTGGGTGCCATTTACTACATCATTTTTTTCATAGAAAAAAGCAAAGCCATTAAATTTCCTAGGTTAGAACATACGTCTTTCTTTTGAGGGTTGCTGTGCTGCAAGTAGTTTGTTTCACTGTCTTCAGCATGCTGCTCAAAGTAGAACTTCAAAATGACAGGTATTTTGATCAAAATTCGCTGTTTATTAGTTGCATATACGTTTATTGATTTAGAAAAAAATTTAATTAAATCAGTTTTCCTGAAAAATCACTGAAAAAACCGTGTTAATCGGAAGAAGTTTTGTGATACACCGGTGATTAATAACTGATGAATTTTTAGAAGGCAAATCGACCTGGATTTCGAGCACGGAAAACACCCGCGTTAAAATCAGCAGCAGCAGCTTTTCGGTCACATTCAGATGAAGCTGGCAACGTTACTGTACGTTTAAGTTTGGTTTCTTTAGTTCCATCATTGTTTTCCCATTTTTTATGCGTTTTATTCTGTGTACAATTGCATAAAACACATATTATCACATTCCTGCCAGTAGTATGTGCGTGTACGTATGTATGTGTGTCCTTGATTGCATTTTATCCGAACTTTTCAATTCGGAAACCACGGGAACTAGGAAGCTGAAATTTTATGAGGATTTTACCGCTAAGTGTGATCTTGCAAATCTAAATTCAGCTTTCACTTACGCCTGAGTTCCACATACGGCGTGCGTAAATCTTAGCAGAAAAAATTATTGTCTGGGGAATCACAAGGGCTAGGGAGCTGGATTTTAAACGAAAGTGTTTCCTGCCTATGCGCGACTCCGTAAATTCAAATTCAGCTTTTATTTAGGCGTGGGTGTCGCGTACAGCCCCGTTAAAGTTTTGGCGGAAGGGAACCTAAAGAGCCAAGAGGCGAAGTTTTCAAATGGACGTCTTCCGACTATGCGGGGGTTTTGAACTCAAATTTAGCTCTCACATATGCTTAAGTACCACGTGCGGCCACTAGAAAGCTTTGACGCGAAAGTCGCTCGAGAGCCAGGGAGCGAGGAAGTTGAAATTTTGGTAGGATTTTCCCCACCCATGTACTATTCAAAGCTTTCAAATTCAACTTTCACCTACACTTAAATCCACATATTGGTGAGTGAAATTTCTAGTGGGAAATTCCGTAGCTTTGGAACTAGACAAAATATCGACTATTTTTGCAGCGCAATTTCTTAACAGCAAACGTCCGCTGGACAGAATAGTGCACAGCACATTATTGCACCGGCTACCCTGGCGCACTCCGATAATTTTTTTTCACCTATAACGGCGGTCCTTGAAGAGCGGATCCTAAGTAGCGGTATTCACAGAGCCGATCTGAAGCGGTGCAAGCAGTCTTTCTTCGTTCTCTTGCTTTACAAATGTGCTCCGTGAGAGTTTTGACCAGTCTGAAGGCATACTAAATCCCCATTCTCTTTCGTAATTACAACAAAATAACAAAAAAATAACTTTTTTCAAACAAAACTATAAGAGTACCATTAAAGTTACTTCGTCGAATATTTCCTAGTGGGACGGCATTCACGAGATGTGTTTTTAAATATTTTAGGAAAAAATTTTTTCATTTGCTCTGCCTGGTTGTCAGTCTTTTATTGATAATTCTCATTTTTCATCTGGTTTAACAGAGAAGTGTACCGAAACATGCCTAGTTACCGGCCTTTCCCGACAATGCTTTTGGTTGAATTCTTCCGCATTTTCCCTCAATTTTTTTTGCTGTTGTGTGTAGTGTTTTTCAGTAATTGCCTGGCGATCCGGAACAAATGCTTTCTGGACGAAACGTTGCTTTTAAGCTCTGTTGCCAACAGATCAATGAAAATTAGAAGTGCCCACATACTTGTACGTGTGTTTGTGTCTGTCTGTCTCTCCACTGCTGTGTAATGGCTTTAAGGCTTGCCAGCTGAAACGCACTCTTAGGCAGCCAAGTATACGTAAGTCCAGGCTCGCTCCGGGCTTGCAGTGAGCCTATTTTGCACTGTTGTTTTTCATCACAGCATCCTTTTTGCCTTTCTAGCACATGGCTTCCTTCCCTCCTAACGTTGCTTTTATTTTGATTGCTTAATTTGCTTAGCACCATAAATACCAAGACCACCCGGGGTAAGCCATTTTAGTGATATTACTGGGATGCTCCAACATGCCGGGCCCTTAGACCCCGGACAACTTCTTTTATTAGTGGACCTGTCCGATGAATGTACTGCGCTTCTTTGAAGCTTTCTCGGGTGGTTGTTTATTTTCTTGCGAGTACCACTAACGAGTTCAGAATGAGTAATTATTTGAATTGCTGTGCTGACACTGGATCAGTGGAGCACTCCGGAACAGAAAGGAGGCATTTCAAGCTGAAACTATAAAAATCATTTCACAAGAAAGGCAATTCTTGGGAAAACTGAATAAAATGACTCAAAATTTAGCTGAAAGGTGCAGAGTTTTTCCGATACAGCGACAGTTAAACCAGAAATCGATTTGGAGCTCGGATGTTACTAAGATACACCCACACACCCATTTGACCATGTAAAATCTTTCTTCTATACTGAGTTATGTGAAATTTGCAGAAGTCCTCGGAAGCGAAACGAGTAGAGAGGTCATTCAGCGATGGCAAGCTTCGTTATCAAGATGGTCAACGTCTAGGAGAGGAAGTGACCACATTCGATGCTGCAGTGTTCGTTCCTCTGTTTTCTCCCAAGCTTAGCTTAATTTAATGATTTTCGTATTTTGTTGTACTGCTGGCGATTTTTAACCATAATTTTTATCCTTTTCATGGATTTTCATTATAATTCATAATTAAGGAATCGTTTTCCAATGTGTTATTCCAAAAAAAAAAATCAGCTACAAGTGCCAGAATATCAATTCTTTACGGAAGTGCTTCTTTTCCAAAGAAATTCTAGCCACTTTCTTGATTTATTATCCATATAGCTTATTCCTTGGAAAAACCAAATTTTTGTTTCCAGCTTTTCTGAAATATAATGAAATATTTGTTTTTTTATTTGATTTGCAAATGCGTAAAGATAAGTTCCGGTATAATATTTTTCCATTAGAAACTGAAGCTTTCCCTTTTTTGATTATTTCTGGAGAATTTATACATTCGTAGTATTTTTTCATAATTTTCAAAAAGCTGTTTGTTGTTAGTTTTTCAAGTGTGTTCTTAAAAATTCTTTCAAAACCCAAATAAAAAAAATCAAAATTTTTAATAATTTTTTCAAACGACTAAACTTTTCGAACTCACTTTTTGTTCGAGTTCAAGTTCAAATATTTTACTTTTTCAGGCGTTTAAAACATCTTAAAAAATAAAATATTTGAAATTGAATTTAAGAGATGCGAAAAACAGAGGAATTCAATTTTTAGGGCGATGTTTTAAAAAATGTGAAATTTTTCAACTTCATTTATTTATTAAAGTTAGACGTCAAATTTCAGGCCGCCTGAGCCAATGGGCGCTTTAGGAACAGCGACAGAAACGCTGATTAGCTTACCGGATTCGGAGTATTCACTGGCTTATCGCGGTAATTGCAGTAGTGGCGCTGGATTGGCTACTGATGTCGGTAAGTCTTTTTCATTTCTGATATCTGAAAAGTCTTTGGTAAAGGGACTCCATCAAAGTAACTCAGTTCAATCAAATTTTAATTTATTTTTTGTCCGTTATGAAATGATTGAGAATTAAAAGAGAGAGAGAGATGACGAATGAATTTGCTGGGTTTTGTGTTAAGTTTGACACGGTGCCAAAGGCAAAAGTCGAAACCTCTACATGTCACTCCGAAGGGAAAGTTTTGAAGTAATCCAAGTATTGTCATTCACAGCTATTCGCTGACAGTACACTCGGATGTATCAGTAACCACAAAAACGAATCGTGCTGAATTTAACATTCTCGTCAGCAATATGGGATCATCGAATAAAACCTGAGTGTTGCTGCTGCTATCATGCCAAGCACGCCAGAGCGATTCGTATAATCAAAAAAAAAGAGAAATTAAACCTGATAAGCCACTATCAAAATCTCTTCTGTATTTGCTTTCTGTGAGAAGCGTAGGCACCTTGGGAATATTCTAAAAATAGCAAATGCCATTGGTAATCAATTACCTGCTAACGCGCTGTTGATGGCTTCCTTGTTGGAGGGTAAGGTTGCTTAGAAACAAGCTGATGGTGGAGTTGATTTCCTAACATGCGGCTTTACCAGTTTCTATCATAAATAGCAGCACGTACCAGGACAGCCAGTGCGATCACGCTTTTTGCGTAGTTTCGTTCAGCGAACATTTGTCTGTTAAGAATTTTCGCTGTTTTACACTTCCGTGTGTGCAGAAATAGTCGATGTGTTATCTGGTTCGTAAACTGCAAAGTTTTCCACTAAATTT
Organism: Gongylonema pulchrum; assembly: GCA_900617915.1. Taxonomy (NCBI): domain Eukaryota; kingdom Metazoa; phylum Nematoda; class Chromadorea; order Rhabditida; family Gongylonematidae; genus Gongylonema; species Gongylonema pulchrum. The sequence continues at coordinate 5,034 of UYRT01000202.1, forward strand.
CACATGCCGGTACGTGAAAGCTGAATTTGAAACGGAGAATCGCACGTGGAGGAGGAACATCATCCTAAAATTTTAGTTTCCTAGTTTCCTGACTTCTGAGTTAGTGACTTTCACAACAAAATTTTCATGTTGTCGTACGTAAGACCGCAGCATAAACGGGAGATAAATTTGAGTTTGTGAAGTCGCAGACATCCTTCTGAAATTTCAGATGCCTAGTTTTGGTTTCCGAAATAATTTCCTCTTCCAAAACCTTCATTGGACCGTAACGTGAGACCGAGGCTTAATTGAAAGATGAATTTAAATTTGTGGAGTCGCACGTATGTAGGGACATTAGCTCCTAAAATTTAAGCTCCCTAGCTTTCGTGGTTTCCGAAGCAATTCTCCCGCCAAAACTTTCACGGGGTTGTTGTGATGCCGGTGTAAGTGAAAGTTGAATTTATGTTTGCGGGGTCGCAAGTGAGCGGGGAACATTTCACTAAAATTTTATCCTCTTTTGTAGTCTCCGAGATGAACGAGGGGATAAAAGCTCTCGGATACACGCACACAGACACGCACACACATACACATACACGCGCACAAACATACACACACGGACACCGGTGTGACAGTGTGCGTTTTGCGCTACTGTTACACAGTACAATAGGCATAAAAACGAATGAACAAATCGTAGTGGAACTAGTTATCTTATTGGCGAAGTCTTGCCCTCGATTTTCTACGTGACAGAAGAGTTGCTGCTTAGTACGCCTTGCGGGCTAGCAGTCCTGATAAAAGCCTCAAAAATTTTAACATCATCACCTTAGTCATTTTGGATTCGTAACATCAACATAAATCACTGCATTGTGGATATAAGGCACAGAAAATTAAGACATCATAACTGCAAGTATTACAACTTCACACGTCGCCATTTTGATAAGTTGTATAAGATTTTCGAGATCCGAACGCCATTTTTGATAATTTTTTCCCCTTAGAGTTCAAATTTTCAGAAAATTTAGATGGTAAAGCTCCTTGTCCATGTGGGTCTCATGTTGGACGTGTACTGCTAGATGAAGTTTATCCGCTGACAACAGAGCAGCTTTTTGAAATTCTGTTTTCGGAAACACCTTGGTATCATAATCTGGAAGAAACGGTCAAGAAAACAGGTACTCATCGAAACTTAATAGAAACCGCTGAAATTTTGAATTGTTCGACAAATCCATTAAAGAATTTGTCCAACCAAATTATTAACATCTGGCATTCCAATTTAAATTTTAGCAAACATAAATGTTTTCTTTTTCAGTGCATGGAAAAACACTGAGCGCTGTGTCTGGTATGTTTTTTTGCTTTTTTGGTACTTTTAGCTTATTTCACAAGCGAGTGCAAATTAATTTTTCCGGTGCTTAATTTATAGGAGGGACCGTCTAAACTAATATTCTTTATTTTCAGTCATCTTTTTAAGCTTTTGTTTGGAGGATTTTTCGTCCTTGAGTTTCCTAAAAATTAAACTCTGTATTTTGCACTTACCATGATTTTCTTGCATTCATGTTCGTTTTGTTACATGACATTTTATGACATTGCCAGACACTGTTGAGGCTAACTTTACTTGTACCGCTCAAATTTGGCTGGGCAAAGTACGATACATATCTTCCCGATTTGCTCACAGCTGCCAGAATTCGTACCCCGCGATGTCTTAGTACTATCTTAGTCCATTGCCCCTTCTATACCGCGATGAAATAATTGGATCGTACCTATGTGAGAGAGATTCACATGCACCATTCTTTTTTTCAGAGTATGCGTCAACACCATGGGTCACGGAACGGCCCACTATTACCAGTCGGACAGTTACTTACACGATGTCGCTGAATAATGCAATCGGCCCGAGAAGTACTTATGTGACCGAAAAGCAGGTACACTTTACTCTAACTTCTTTTCACCAGTCAATAGTTAAAGTGAAACCTTTATTTTTCCCTTATCGTTGAAGGTGGAAGCACCCGAAGTTCCATGAATTATGCCAAACTGTCTGCTGTCATCAGCGACTAAAAGCGCCATCGATAGCTTTTAACTTTAACAATAGCTGATTTTGTATATCACATTTTGTTCGTGTTTTGATGAGAGAAAAAAAAACATCCTTGTAAGACATTGTCATTTTCATGAAATTTCCGAAGGAGGATATTCAGAAGTTTTAACTTCCTCAGTTCGCGTGCAGAGCTATTTGAGCAGTTGGTTAGTCTAGTTTTGAGCACTAAAAAGTTGCGTAAATCAGAGCAGAAATATGAGTGCAATAAGGGGTTACCAAGGTTCCATGTTAAAGGTGCTACCGGGGTGTAATCCCATACCAGCATGATTTATATCTGTAATTAGCAAAAACCAAAAGGAAAGGGGCTAAATTTTTAAGCGAAAATAGGGAAATTATTTTCAGGCTGTCATAATAAAGCAGTTTTTAGTCAACACTCATCAAAGTTTATTTCCATTATTCACATGCACTACCTCTTTGATCGTCTGAGGAATTATCTCTTTCTCGAAAGTGCTACCCAAGCGATATGCGGCTCAGGTCGGCTCTGCTGCTCAGACGAATTTAGTTTCTCAATTTCCGAATCCATACTTGGAATGCTTGGATCAGCTATTAAGTCTTCATCAGGTTTCCCAGCTATGCAAACCGAAACTTTTCCAGTTACATTGACAAATGTTGCATTTGATGGTCAGTTCGATAGTGGCCATTACGTTCGTCCCATCTCACAGCAGATTCTTCGGACGAAACACTTGGCAAGGCGTTAGCCAGCCTAACAAATTTCCAATAAGAACAAATGCACCTGATTCTGAACTTCAAACTTCATGGTCTGGACTCATCAGTTAATAAAACAGCGAATTTTTTTCAGGTGTGTTCGGAGTTCCAGGAAGAGAGTGATGGCTTTTGTGTTGCTAAAGAAATCCAGAATGCGGGTATTCCATGCGCTGATAGTTTTATTGTCCAGTGTACATACTGTGTGATCCGAGCAGGCAACGGACATTCCAGGCTACTCATACATGGTGCAATGGTAAACAAGAAGAGCATGTGGGGCATTGTTAAAGGTATAACTTTTCAGTTCATTTGACTGTTCGAGCTGATTCGACCTCAGATAAATGAATTTAAAAACGGGACGGACAGAGCATAACTGAGCTAGGTGTAATGCTGTATTAGATTACGTTAAGGCTCCTTATAGGCGCTAAAATAATTTCGGTATTTTAAGCACTAGTAGGAGAGACGGAGCCGGCAGTTGCTATGTCAAACGCGTAGGAGTGTATCTCGGTAATATTAACTCACGGTGATTCCCAAACCGTTTGTCCGGGCGCTCTTGGTATTCTTTATAGACTGAATGCGGCCCCGAATCCGAGTATTTTTTTTGCGTACAAGTTTTAACATTAGCAAATTTGAAAATTTTGGTTCAAAAGGAATTCTTTTTTCATCACATTCAGGAATAATTGAGAAAAGCACCTATGGAGGCTTGGAAAGCCATTATTTGGTCTTGGAAGAAACGCTAAAATTACTTTGCGGCAATCAGCTGCTTCCCGATGATGGGCAAGCCGCGGCAGCAGCATCCTCGTCTGAAAAGAAGCCCAGCCTTGTCGCCGATTTAGTCCCAAGCAAATTGTTGCATGGGTACGGTAACATTGATATTTCCTCTTTACCAGCTAAAATTCTGAAAATTTCGCATCGAAAAAAGTGATGTGGTTGAGTAAGAATGCACGTGCACCAAAAAACAGTGTGTTTTTACTTTGTCTGGGCTCTTATAACACGAACTGACCAAGCCGTTCAAAAATTACCAAATGAGAGTATTTCGAAGAAATTTTTTGGCCACAAAGTAGTGCTATTATTTCCGGATCAAAAATTTTTGATAGTTTTTCTGCAGGTATTTAAACTATTTAACTTTGATCAGCTGCTGTAGCATTGTTTTGTTCCTTCTCGTCGTCGATGTTGCTACTAGTAATTTCTTCATTTTGATCTGTTGCCAGCTTGCCGTTTCCATATGACTTTGCACAACTTGTGTTAATGCCTAACGTAGGACGCTGATGCACTTTTTTCAGCCATTATGGCACATCCAAGAAATGCACAGGAGGAGCTTCAGACTTTGTGCTTATTCTTCGTTATGCAGCACTTTTTTCAGCCAATTTGAATTTGGTTTTTCCACCGGAACTGTCTGCCCTTTAGAATCTGGCAACCATTCGATTTAATTCAGCGCTTTAGAGCTGAAACAAAAATTGATTCCTAACGTTTCTTCGTTGCACATGAAATTTAAATTGATCCCTTATCTCTTATCGCAATATTTTCCAAATTTTCACAAAAAACCGCCCTTTGAAAACATCCTCTTTTTTAGCTACGTGATGTCAAAAAAATGCTAGATGCTTTCAAAAATCAGGTTGCTGAAAAAACAGTCTGATTTTAGCCGAGAACTAGGTTCCTGAAAAAATTTCATCGTCCTAGCTTTTGTAGTTCTGCACTTAATTAAGCATTACCTAAACACTTGGACAGAACTCAACAGAACCCACGCCTTTTTTGCAAAGATCACGGAATAATTTAAAAATGATGCATAATAAGCATTTGATGTAATTACATCCCAGCTGTTGACCCAGAATCAAATTTTTCGCGCACTTCACTTTAACTATTTTTGAGTTTTCTTCCTTCCGGATTGCAGTGCTTTTTGCATGCGGCGAACCAGTCTCATGAATGCAGGGCTTGTCCACAGACTGCATTATTTATATATACAGTACTTTGGCCCACTATCTCAATCTTCATATTATCCTACCAGACCTGGGCCAAGAATGTTCAGGTGTCCCGGGCGTCAGTGTAGGTATCTCTCGTTGCCGATGTTAGAGATGCCGGGCATACTTGACACGGCATGCAAGAAAGCATGCTAAGCCTTTTTGCTTAATTATTTTAATTTTAACTGATCTGCTTCTCAGTTATGCGTAGTACTGTTTAGTTGCATAAGTTTTATTTAGTTTTGCTTGGCTCTTTTTTCGCAAACTGTGCGACGATTTTCTCGGGGAAAAAAGCATACTGCATTCTGAAAAGGTGAGAAAAACAAATCTGGAATGCCATTTATCATCTTGAGGTAATAATTGATATGCAGTCGGGAGCAAAAGCAGCGTCTAACGTAGGGGCACCGATGAGCTGGCGTTCAGCAAAAGTCAGCATAACTGCATTCCTAAAACTGAAAAATCACTATCTCTCCTATTTTTAGAATTTTTGGGTTTTAAATCAGATACTGTTTCTCCCCGAAACCTGGGTGCCAAAAGCGTAAAAATTTTTTGTTTGTCTTCGGGAAACACCGCTTTCAGACTTGACTTCTGGCCAAGTTTGGAGCAAAATTAGCTATGAGAGCGAAAGGACGAACCAGGCTGGTGCTAAAATCATTTGTCAGGGTTAGTAAGACCGCCGGTCAGGTCACAAATAAAGTGTTAGTGTTGTTACTGGAATGCACTCACACATCGGAGGTAGTTATACCAGCGTTTCCAGTCCTGAACTGAGTGTCTTTTTAGTTAATTCTGGCTTGTCGATGCGCATGCTCCCTTCGAGCAATCATTTTTTCCTGTTTTTTGAGATAGCCATAAAAAAAGCTATTTAGTTCGAGATAACTCCGAGATATTCGCTCGCCGTTTGCTGCATTTGCAGATTGTCATAGATCACATATTTAATTTCAGTATATGAATAAATTATTTCATTTTTCTGCTACAAGTTAATCATTATACTTTGCATAAATAGGTCCTTCCTACTCGCTTTGGTACCTCATGTTGATCAAAAAGTGGCATCGGCCGAGACAAGCTCGGAATGCTCAAAATTCACCGAGGACATCTCGAAAACGCTGCAGCCTTGTCAATTAATTCTGCCTGGAGAACTGTTGAGCTGGTAATCCCTTTAGAAGACGAAACGAACATCAGGATCGCCGGCAAGCTGACTAGCAAGTGATATTGCATTGGTCAAAACAGCTGGAAAATTTATTAGCTACATAGCTGAACAACTATAAATTATAGCTATTCAAAACATCAAAGTATGCATGAAGAAGCAGTTCAATTCCTTTGCTGGCCACAGCCATCTTAGCAGTTGAAAAACTTAAAAAACTATGCCCCGAAGTGTTTGCTTTTGCTTTAAATGCTTTTCCGCCTTTCACAGCATGTCAAGAATTTACGGAAGCACCAGTCAGCTTATGTACCGTGATACTAAAACATTATTTCAGTTGAGCCCTTTTCGAATATTTTGCTTGACAAAACAAGAGATGTTCTGCTTTTTTTTTCCACGATATGAGACCTCAGTGTTTTCCAGAATAAGCAAATAATTCCCGGCCGATTTTGGTTTTTTTTGGACAAATTTATGGCATTTTCATGTAAATTCTTATTACGCGTTTTTTGGGCTATGCAGTGCAGAAAATGCATATTGATGAGGGGTTGTCTGTGTGTGTGTGTGTTTGTGTGTGTGCCTCTGTGTGTGTATGTGTGTGTGTGTGTGTGTGTGTGTGTGTGTGTGTG
>UYRT01000203.1:0-11495 GCA_900617915.1 Gongylonema pulchrum
TTGTTGCTTATTTTTCAGATGGACTTAGAAGTTTACATGCGACAGTTTCCCAAAGTTCGTATTTTACGCTTGGAGAAACGCGAGGGTCTTATCAGGGCGCGTTTGAAAGGAGCGGCAAATTCAAAGGGCGCCGTCATCACATATCTCGATTCGCACTGCGAATGCCTCGAAGGTAATGAAAACAGAATCAAAGCGATGACACAGAAGTGATGTTTGAATTTCAAAGAATCACAATGAAAAAGACGGAGGAAACAATTAATTCCCTCACAGTTTACTCACTTTGAGAGTCCGAAACACGCGAAATTTCTCTGAGAACTACCATGCATACAAACCATAAGGATTTGCTGGCCAAAGCTGCCGGTGTATTCTTATTTTTCTTCAGTCATTTTTATGCAGCTCACACAGACAAGTGACTATTTTATCGGTGAAACAATTCTTCGTACATTTTATCAATAATTTTGTAGAAATACTATGATTTTTCGATGTTTCAGGTTGGATGGAGCCACTTTTGGACCGAATAAAAAGGGATCCGAAAACAGTGGTGTGCCCGGTGATTGATGTGATCGATGATAACACCTTCGAATATCACTATTCAAAGGCATACTTCACAAATGTTGGCGGATTTGACTGGTCGTTACAGTTCAATTGGCATGGTATTCCTGAAAAAGACCGCGTTGGCCGTAGGCATATCGATCCTGTCAGGTATGTGGAAAACGTTCTATCGTCGGATTCAAGAAATTTTTCCTTCCTATCATACTCTGAATATCTTGCGGTTAAATCATTTGATATAAATGCAAAAAATGCATCAGCTCCTATTTTTATACTTGAAATCGGAAAATGCCTCACTGTAATCTAGTACTGAAAGCTTTTGGGACGGATTTGCTCAAACAGAGACATCGCGAAGTAGTAAAAAGCTTTATCAAGTGCTTTTGTCGGTAGAACTTCTAAGCTGGTAATTCCTTCTGAAGACGAAGTGTCAGGCTCGGCAGCGGACTGACTATTGGATGTGACAGATTTGGCAGAAGAACAGGAGGAATTGGCACTTGCCTAATGGGGGAACCAGACTAGTTTTATGCATAATTCAAATACTCCATGTATCGAATGGACCGTTGAGGTGCGAAAAAGCTTATAGACAGATGTGGGAGAACGAAAGAAAAAAAAAATTGAAGGGGCAGGGCATTGGGAAATGGGGTGCCAGATTACCAAATCTGTAGATTTTTCAAGTTAAATGTTAACTGTACATGTTCTCTTTTTCGCTTTGTTTATCGGGATGCTATGTAATAATTTTAATTTTCATCGCAGAGCACGAATTTTGCGATAATCATCAGTTGTGTGGTAAGGGTACTGTACTGATGATGAACCCTGTCATGCGTACTAAATGTCAGGCATGTTTCCACTCATCGCGTTTTTATAAATTTTAGCTCTTCGAACCTTAATATTTAGTGTTTTCAACTCTCTTCTTTCCTCACTTTTATCGTCCTCTCTTCCCTTTCAGCTTCCCTCACTTTCTTTACTCATTCCCTCTTCCCTTTCAGTTCTTACCTTTTGTTACTCATTCCCTTTTCCCTTATCTTAGCCCTGAAACATACTTCCGTTTTTTTCTTCCTAATTTACTCATCTCGTTACCCAAGCTACAAACTCGACTGTAATTTCTCTATTTTTCATTTTTATTCATTGTTAACGTGATAGCGTCTGATCAGAATAAATTTGAATCTATTTATTTCCAACAGAAAATTGTTACTGATGCGAATTAGGGCGTATTTCAGGACTCCAACGATGGCTGGTGGTCTGTTTTCCATCGATCGTGCTTTCTTCGAAAGAATCGGCACCTACGATCCCGGCTTTGACATCTGGGGTGGCGAAAACCTCGAACTTTCATTCAAAGTTTGTACATTTCATTATTATCATAATATAAAAGAGCAGCGAGCCTATAGTTATGTAATTTCTTGGCGACAAAGTGTCTTCCTTGTGCAGTTTTGTTCCTGCACACGATTATTTCGCATCTGCTGTTGGCTACTGTTGTATTCTAGTAAGAACGACTTAGCCACGTAAAAATTACTCTGAATGAATTCAGCTGGTGTCTTAAATCCAACGCCGTATTTGATAAAAAATGCGGTGACGTCAGCGCCCAGAGGCACAGGAAGAGTTTGCTTGGTAGGCGAATTGCAGGTGCTGGAATGTCGGGACTTTATTTAAACAGATACTTGTATTTAAGTCTTTTACATACGTCCTTCGTATTTTGTTTCATCTGTGATTTTCGAGCTCCTCCTTCAACTTTAGTCTGATGAAACAGTGAATCTACGTTCTGGCTGTAACTCTCACCGTGTTTCTTTTCCAAAACAGTATTTTTATGGCCGTGGAAATTTTGGAGCGCATTTGGCTCACTCAAGAAGCTTATCAACAAAACATTTGTTGATAAATGCAATAAGTTTTATTACATTATTAGTAGTATTCAAAGAGCATAGCTTTTCTAGACTTGGATGTGTGGCGGCACTTTGGAAATCATTCCTTGCAGTCATGTTGGCCACGTTTTCCGGAAGCGTTCACCATATAAGTGGCGTTCTGGTGTCAATGTCCTGAGAAAGAATTCTGTTCGTCTAGCTGAAGTCAGTTTTCCAGATCTCAACTTACCATTTCTTTCATTTAATCGACTTTTTACCCATATTTTCTTTAAAATTTTTGATAAATTTTCGGTGCTACCTAGTCTGACTACGAGTGCTCGTTGAGTTTAAGGAATGATTTTTACTGAGTCTTTCGCTTTTATTGTTTTTAGCGTTTTAAGAATTACGAAAAAAAGCTCGAAGAAATTAATGCGACAAAAAAGTGCCACATTAATTTCCTCAATCTCATGAGCAGTAAACTTTTAGTGCAGGTGGGTGTGGGTACATCGTGTTAGTGATGTTACTAGGTGCTTTCACATGCAAAGCGTAGCAATGCCGGGTCCTTCGATTCTGAGCTGCATACCTGCCGCTTGTTGACCCGTTCAGAAGTTACTCAGTTTTGGTTTTTTCATAGTAATAATGTATTATTCTAAAAAAAAATGCGTTTGAATATCCACGCTTGGCGACAGGAAGTGACATCAACTTTTCTTAAAATTTTTTAGGTCTGGTTGGACGATTACAAGAAGTACTATTACGAGAGGATCAACAATGATCTGGTAAGATGATTGCTTCAGTGGGAATTCAAAAAGCCGTTAAACAATAGCCAGGCACTATAGAGTCTGTGTCTGGGTGCCATATGCCCCAAGTGCTAGAAGGAAGGCACTGGGATTGATAGTAGTATTGTGGTTGATACGTTTACGATTCAAGACACTTGAAGATAGTGAAGACGGAGAGCTGAATTCCCTCTCGACCCATATTCTCTGAGCGGCGCACCCCTTATAGTTTTTTTTCTGGTGTAAGAGAGCTATAAAATAATCAGCGGCTGGAAGGGAGCGGAAGGGGGTGTTTTTGTAGGGTTTTTGTGGATAAAATATGAGGAAACATGATTCATTTGATATCTAGGGCGATTTTGGCGATGTGAGCGACAGGAAAGAATTGCGACGAAAATTACAGTGTAAATCGTTTAAATGGTATTTGGACAACATATATCCGGAACTGTTTATTCCAGGCGAGGCAGTTGGAAAGGGCGAGGTACTTGTTTTAACTGAACTCTGTCTTTTATATCCGTTGCTTGTCAGGTGTTTTTTAGTTGCTCTCCTCTTCTGCTTTAACAAAAGATCGCATGAAGTTTTGTGCGGAAGTTTTATTCATTTTTTTTTTTTTCAAAATTACCGGGGTTTTATTTTTGCACACTTCGTTTTTTTTTCTCTTAATTTGCTTTAGTTTTGAGTAGTGAAAAGAGAAATTGATGTTCGTCTTACTTTTGAATGTAACTTGCCTTGGTTTGAAGCTGTGACCACCTCCGTATCAACAGCTGCCACCAGCTGCCGACGGCTTCCTCTTTCATAGATCAAATACAGTCATTTCGATGGCAGACTTGTCTGCCTGACACATGTTACCTTATCAGTTCATCATAAAAACGAACGAACAGATCGTGGAAGGATTGTTTTTAACGCCGGCAGAGTGGAGCCCTCGACCTAATGCACGACAACAGCGCCACCTTTCATTTGCTAGCAAAGTGCATTTTCGCAACTAACTGTGCACCGGGAAGAAATTGAACCATTCTGCATCCGAATGCCACATGCCACCACTGTCTCTTATGGTCCAAGTTCAGTATAGCAGTCTTCCAAAGCGGAATACACCTTTCTTTTTTTCACTACCTCCCGTCGGCTGTAATTTTTACTTCGAAACAAGCGTCCAAATGAAGCAGGAGACTGGGCTGTATGTGGATCTTCGCTGAGTGCTTCTGAGCCATTCTTGAGCTTCTGGGATCTCTGATATTCAGTTGTGGCTTTACAGCGTGGATTACTAGCCTCCTCTGCTCTTCCTTCCCTGTCCTGCTTCTTTCTACATCTTTGCCTTTTGCGGCAGCTTCTCTGCTGTCGTTTTGCAGGTTTTCCATGACACCAATGCTCGCTGGTCTTTGTGCCACGACTTTTTTAGCGAAGTTAATTTTGAATATCGCTTTTTTTGGTTTTTTGGGGCTTTACGCACAGAAACTTTATTTCAACTTATAGCCACATTGCACATCCACTATGGTCTAACCGTTGTGATGGGTACCGAGTAACTGCTGTGTGTTTTCATAACTCATATGTATTTTTATGTATTTTTCCGAAATGAAGTTACTTACCTACAGTTTTCTGATAATTTTAAAAACCCCTTGATCTTGGAATGAGGGAGCCCTCTGGCTTGGTTGCTGTAGGAGAAAGCCTTGTAACATGAACTGTGGTCTAATTAACTAACATATTTGAGCGATCCCTTGTGCAGCTTAGGGTTCAGTTTCTTGAAAAACAGGGAAACTGGAGGATCACTTTCAGATACGTAATCAAGGCGCAGTGACGAACGATGATCTCCTTCATTGTTTGGATAGTGAGGTGGGCGATGACGTTCAAAAACCGGTGGGAGCATATCCATGCCACAATAGTGGTGGTAACCAGGTTCTTTCTTTTCAAGCGTTCCGTTTAGTCAGAGAATGATTGCGCCAAATGGGAAAGAGTTTTTTTTCTAAGGCAAATATTGTTTGGGCGGGAAAATTTCGCGCATCACTGCACAGTCGCTTAAATGTCTTTTAGAATACAGTTACTCGGTATTGTGTTGTTTTTGTTGCCTGCAATTTATTTCCTTTGTTGTTCAAGCACAGCGTGTTTTTGTTCTGCCTTTTCGATGCCCATTTGTATTGATTGTGTTGCTGTGGTAGTTATTTTGCTTCGGTCGAGTACCACTTGTGAAAACTTTATTTAGTAGCACTTCCATGTCATACATCATCGCTGCTCTGGGAGCCTCTTATTATTTCGGAATATTTCTCCGTGTATCGTTCTCATTATCACTTATTAATAGAATTTAACAGGTGCCATATAAGTGCTGTCAACTCAAAAGCCAAAACCATCTTTGTAAAGCTCTCTGTGAGGGGTGCAGACACCCGACAACTAACCCCAGCCACTCCTTTTGAGGATTGCTTAGAGGGAGTGCTCAAAAAGAGGTCTGCGATGGCCATGTCAGTAGCAATTTATCATCAAAACGAATGAACGGACATTGAGGGACGGCTTGTTCCGTCAACCTATTCGAACCCTCATTCTGTTGCCTAACTGAGTGCAGTGCTAGTTCCGACTGCGCAATATCCACCGACTGACGCACATAATGAAAAATAATTCTTTGCCAAAAAACTACTCGTTTTTTGCTCAGTAAACATCCTGTATCCATGCAGATTCGGAATCAAGGAGGTGGAGCGAAGAACTGTTTAGATTGGGTACATGGGCAGCAAAGGGCAACGGTGGGCCTGTATTGGTGTCATAAGCAGGGCGGTAATCAGGTATATTTGATTGCTTGCCTACAGTAAATTGTAATTTTTTTTTCCTATTTTCATTGTTTCTCTTGGCTTCAACAAATTTTTTTTGTCTTTTCAATTATTTTTTTGTCCAGGAAAATTCGATAAAATGTTGATAGGGCAGTTATTTTTCTTTTTTTTTTTTCCATTTTGTCTTTAAAAGTATACCATCCTGGATTTTTTTCGGGTGCAGTGTACATAATTTTGTTTTATTGCTAGATGAACTGGCCCCTATTTCTTGTTTTAATTGTATGGAGAAGTTTAACTTTGTAGCCACGTGATCGTTTTCAGGCGTATCTTCGGGTACCGTGCTTCCGAAGTCCAGCACTTTTGGGACTTCCACACATTTAGCTCTTTTACACATTCCTGCTCCTGTTGACCATTGTGCAGAAACTGAAGAAAAGTTGAAGACTTGTATTATGTCGGGCGCTTTGCTTTAGAAGAATGAAGGAAGAAACTGAAGAAAAGTTGAAGACTTGTATTATGTCGGGCGCTTTGCTTTAGAAGAATGAAGGAAGCAAACCAAATGCAATGATCACCAACACAGTCAGACCGCTTCGCGATTCATCTTGTCCAGCTCAAGACGAGTCACTAAGTAATGGAGTGATTTTAAAACAATGGTGGCACCGTGGATTTCAACGAATTTGAATCTCCTTAAGTGTAATGGATAAGAGCGATTTTAAAACAAATTTCCGTACACCGTGAGACATGTGACTGGAACCAAGACTGTTCGGGAATTGGAGCATTATGTTACATATATCCCCTTTCTTAATACTTCTCTGTTTCATTGAGATACCATTTCTTGCTGGACATTCAAGCGGCTGTACAGTTTTTGCTAATTTTTTTTTAATATCATTGGTGCTTATTCAGCCTTTTGCACCTTTATATTAAGGAATTATTATCTTGCGGTATTGGTGCTAGAGGAGGATCATTTTCAGTACTGGATGCTTAGTAAAGATGGTGAAATAAGAAGAGATGAATCGTGCATCGATTATGCGGGTGCTGATGTGATGGTGTACCCATGTCACGGAATGAAAGGCAACCAGGAATGGAGATATATTCCGGATGTTAGTACAGGCCTCTTGTTTTCCATGGATTTCGTCGTTGTGGTCTAGAAATTGTGCATTTCGGGCTTATCACATTAAGATAGGACAGGGAACGGGAGGAAAGGGGAGAGGATGACGTTGCTGAAAACTTGAAAAATCCGGGAAAGATGAAACTACTAAAAACGAAAGATATATACTACCTATGGGAGGCAGTAAAGAAAAGATGGGTGTATTCTAGGAGTGTTGTGCCTCTCTGAATATAGCTTGTGAATAAGGATTTAGTTACAGCACCAATAAAATATAACAAACATTTGAAAAGTGAAGCAACGGCGCGAGCATCGATAGCCGTGACAGTGGGGCACCTTGCACAAAATGTGCACTTGGTGAGGCGCACTGGCCTCACACCTCCACTGAATGCTACACACACCGCAACGGACAAAAACATGAAGATCACTGGTATCTCTCGCCAGTGCGGTGGTCATAGATCACAAGGAGTACCTAAGCTGTATCCCCCAGGAGTACTTTGAATATCTGGAATAGCTGCTAATTCGTAGTCCGAACCAGCAACTTCTTATCGGCTATGATTTTGAGCTTTTCGTATCCACAACACCACATACGCTGGAGCTAAAGGGATGGCACATCATACCGAATCGTTCCTACTACTGCTTCGAACAATTCCTAAAAGTAATGAAAATCATTTTAGAAGAATCGAATACTTCATGTTATAACCGGCAAATGTCTGGAGATGACGAAAGATGGCGCTAAGCTAAAGATGAGCGATTGTGATGAAATCAATACATATCAGCAGTGGGTGATGCAAGATTTCAACGAAACACAGGCTCGAAAATATGGGCTATTATGAACTGGTTTCTTCGAGGGTTTGTTTGGGTAAATTTGAAAGCATGACTTGGAAACCCAATGATTGTGTGGTGATGTATAACTGGAATTCTATTATCGTATGGTTTTCTCCAAATGAAACATTAAGAGCAGAGATAATGTACTGGCCTAGATAACTTATACACCGATGTACATGTCCGAGAACAGTCTGTGTTTCATCCCTTAGCCGTAAAGACAGACAGAGAACGAGTAAAGAAAAGGGCGTCACGAGAGGGAGAAAAAAGTTGAGAAGTAGTACAAATATGATGGGTAGAGTGGGGAAATAGCAGGAGGCAGGTATGTGAGGGAGAGTGAAATTTGAACCCTGGAGATCTTCTGTTTCCATGACAAAACTCCTCTTTTATATGTACAAATATTGTCGATTGTTGATTTCTTTTGCAGATTTTGTTATGTTGTTCATATGCCTTTTTCTACACACTTTCATGCCTTTTTAAATGCGTTCCTGTAAAGTGTATGTATGGACGAGTGTTCGGAGGTCTCCTGCTTTTCTAGTTGATTTTTTATTTTAAATTGGAATTTTCTTTTAATTTCCTGGTCAATTTTCAATGATTTTTTCTTTTTTTAAAGATATACAGTATGTGGATTATATTAACGTGTGAGGGAATTTTTCATTTCATGGGCTATTAATCCCTAGAAAAACGCGGGATTTTTTGTAGACATTAGAAAAGCGGAGAAATTTATATGCATGTTTGAGATGAGAATAAAGCTAACACATAGAAATGCTGAGGATTAATAATTCAGAAGACAAATTTTTTACAGTAAAAAGATATCTTTTCGCATGTTAATATATTTTACGTATAAAATGCCTTCAGCTGACTAGTTAAGATTTATGAGCTGTAAAAAGTCTTGTTCCTTTTTAAAAATTTATAGCTTTTAGCTTGGAATGACTGCAAAAAGGTCCAAAAATGTAGGTAATTTTTCTGTAAGCTTCGTAGCGTGATATTTCTCTCTCTAGCATGTCATCTCTACGTCACTTCGCTATGGCTGTGTCACTTACCAACGAGCTGTTTTTTCGTTTCTTTGTTTTCTTCTCCTTTTTTTTGTTTAGTTAAAAAATCTTTAGAGGGCCTAGTAGCTGCTTATAATTTGGGCTTAGGATTTCTGCGATATGCAACTTTTCTACGTATGAGAAATCGCTTTCAATGAAAATAGTAACTTAACTCTCTGTCGACTTTTTTGATGTTCTTTGATTCTGAAAGAAAGCGGTTCCGAGATTCGGTTATCAGCTGGGACAAAGAGGCGTGATTCTAAATTTAACTGTAACGCACGAAAAAATCGACTTTACACAACATTTTCCTTGCAAATGCTTTAAAAATTGGAAATTTTCAGGAAAATTTTTTGAAAGTTTTTTGATATGCATTTGTTCTTGCACAGCTTTGGACAGATATGGATTCGGTTAGGTCGTGAAGATTTAGTAATTAAATTATTGTTCGATATACAATCTATAATATTTAGTTCTCTATCCCTGCTGTTGGCAACTTTTACAGTTGTTTTGACCTGTGCTACATCGCTTAGTGATCAGTTTTGATGATTCCCATTTTGCCTTCTCAGATTTGGGTTATTTAACAGCAATAATGCTACTGTTAATGTCGGCGGTGTGTTTGCCGTTGTACCCAAAGTTATTTGTGTCTTCGTTAATAATCTTATCCACTTTTCACTGTGGCGGGCGATTTAGGTAGAATTTTATTGACAACTGCTTCAATTTAAAAAGTTTAATCGTCGAATTGGATATTTTGAAGCGAAATTAAAGCAACTATGAAAATTCCAGGTTAAGCATACGCTAAAACTAGTTTTTTTTTTAGTTGATTTTTGTATTCACTATTTCTTATTTGTGGTGTTTTCTTACATTTTTAGTTTTTTTTTTCTCTCGCATATCTTTTCGGTTGTTTGTTTTAAGTCAGTTGCTTTACTTGTTTTTGATTGAAGTTTTCCTCTTTCGGCGTTAGTAGACGTAGTTGTGTGTGTGTGCGTGTGTATGTATGTATGTGTTGGTATTGCTGTGTGTGTATGTGTTCGTCTTGCAGACTTTAGATTTAATTGAATTTTAAATTTGTATTGGAAAAATATAAAGTTCCAAATTTTCAGTATAAGTTCAGTTAAAATTTAAATCTGTACCAAAAAATTTGAACGAATTTACATTTTTCCAGCACATACTTGGTTCTTTTAAACAAATTTTTCTAAATAAATTTGGTTTTTTTTAACGGCTGAGTACTTCTGCTTCTCATAGCGAAAAAAAATTTTCGACTTTGGACTTGAGCTGTGGTAGTTTGTAACAGTTGTGATTTGTTTGCTGGAATAGTTGTGATTGTTAAAATTCCAAAAATATTGAGGTTATTTTTTAGTGTTTGTAGATGGCTTGTGTTCGATGAATAGCATCATTTAAATCTTCTCATTATTATGCTTTTATCATCACATAACTTCCCGGAAAACATTGCCAAGTTTAATCCGATGCCTTTCGATTTTTTTTTCTTTTACATGCATTATTCAGTAATCTTCAATAATTAACCGGTTCTTGTTTAGAATAATTTATTTACTAATAAAATTTAACGATGCATTTGGCTTTGATGTTAAGCTGGTGAGAAATTAAACAGAAACTCCACTGACGGAGAATTCCCGCGAAAAACCGGTAATTGTCGAAGTAGGTCATGTGAGGGAAAATACTAAGTAGCCAACGCAAAGCCACAGTAGTTATGTTTGAATTTCCATACTGTTAAAGAAAACCATGGTGAATTTGACAAATTTTGAAACTTTTCCTAGAAATATATGAGATTTTATTAAAATATTTAGAGAAAAGGTCTTTTTGAGAATTCTCGGAATCTTTGAGGGGAAAATAGTTTTTCCGTAGAAGACCTCTTTTTACCTCAAATGTAAATATGTTTCATGAGTTTTATGAACTCTACTGTGTTGCTGAGGTATGAGGTAAAAGCAAAGCATTCATATATGCTCTGTTTGCTGGACTGGTATATAGTTTAGTGTGATATAACAGCTGCTATTACATCGCCTTTCTCTCTATTTCTGCCATTAGTTTTTTCTTTTTCGAAACTGAAGAAATTTTCGAACGTCCGAAAATGCATCGTTAAATTTTCAGTTGCCTTTGACCGAGTGACTTATAAAGATCGTGCAGTTTCGTAACCGTTGGTACCTATTATTGAATACCCGTGCCTTTGTTTTTGTTGATTTTTTCCGAAAAATAAAAAATCCCAGACAGCTGACCGGTGTCCTAGAGAACATGTCATCAATTATTTGACTTTCTCCTTTATATTGAATAAGTAGGCTTATTACCTGGCATTCATTCTTAGTGACATCGAATTAATCAGTGAAGCGAGCTAATCTTTTAAAGATTTGCTTACGTGATAAATTTGCATACAGACATTTAGAAACATCGAACTAATCAGCCTCTATTTCATGAACTCTGCAAAACTCGGGGGGAGGGGGCGGCACCGTCGCAGCGGCTATCAGCTGTTTGGTAATGTGTTTAGAACTGGACCGCTTTTGAGTACGGAGGGATTTTAACTTCTAGGTAAACAAAGTTATTAGCAGAAATGAATGCTTGAAATACTTGGATCAACTACAATCATGGTCTGAACCTTCCAATATATATATGTATATGTATATATATATATATAT
>UYRT01000204.1:0-11462 GCA_900617915.1 Gongylonema pulchrum
TTTTTTTTTTTGTGACCCAAAACTATGAAAAATGAGCGCTAATACTAGTACGTTTTGCAGCCGGATGGACGGAGCACTGACAACAATGCAGTGCAAGGGTCTGAAACAGAATGGAACTTAAATGTGAGTACTTTCCTTAGTTTCAGATTACTCAGACACATACACACACACACACACAAACATGAATGAATGTGTACACATATACTTGCATACATATAAATACACACGCAAGCATATGCACACATGCATACACGTAATACACGTGTTTTTTTACAGTTAGTTCCATAGAGATAACCATGAGCTACCATGACGCTTTTTTCATCCATGCGAAGCACAGAACAAGTGATAATTTCTCCGCCAATTTTGGTCCGACACAATCGTTCAACATTCAAAAATCTGTTGTAGAGTACATTCGCCAGCATTTCAGGAAATGATCAAAAAGCAGCGAGTGAGTTTTCTGACATTACACACCAACCAAACAGTCATTCTGGAAGCAAGATTTGCAGTTGCGAATCTCGGAAACTTCTCAACCAACTACCCCAGCCGTCTTCACATCAAAAAGCGCTTGCACTTGACGCAGGTCGCAGAGAGTAAATTTTTCCTGCACCTTGATGACTACCACAGTGCCTGGATGAAATGCGATATCCACCGCATGCGATCAGGGCTTCTGCAGCGCGGTTTCTTGATTGAGGCGGAAAATCTAAAGCTTAATGAAACAGCGAAGAAAAAGAATGCACTACAGCGAGAACTGGTTGTCAGCGGTTTCGGTTTAGCACGCGCCTATCAAATGCTGCGCGATGCCCACTCGCCGAATCCACATCTCACTTATCCACATGTTCACTTCAAAGCCGGTTCCATAGATTTACACTTTTGTGTTTAGCCTCTGGTGAACAGCTGTTGAAAATGAGCAAGTGAAAAAGTGCTTTGTTTATTGAAGGCATTGATAAAACCTTGCGATTGTTAATTGTTAAGCGATCACAATAAGTGTTTCTGAAAACGCTTGCGGATTCTGACTTTTCAGGATGTCACAGCACATTAACAACCAAACATTCTCCTTTTTTCCGAGGACTCCGATGTGAAATTTTCACTTAAAACCTTTTTAACGTTGCGTCAATAATAAGCGCATGATTATAGTGTGACTTTGCTTCGTCAGCCAAGAAACAGTTAACAAAACAGTTCATATTGAGTATGTATGAATTAAATCCAGCTGACTAATTTCATTCCTCCACAAGAAGCGCAATGAAAAAAAAAAACACTCAGCAATCACTTTTTTTTTGAGCGTTTTATAGCCTCAAGTCCAAATTTTTTTGGTTGTGGCAGCTGACAGAAATACTGTTGCCCTGATCTGACTGTGAAATGGACATGTGGAAATCCTGGCGGATAATTGTCATCTGGTGAAGCAAGGTCGCACAGACATCGGTATTTATGCATAATCGACTTTCCTTCATCAGTTCCCGGTGTAGATCAAATTTCTCATCACTTTCACCCTCTTTCATCACATTCACCCTCTTCCATACAGTATCTTGTTTCGCCAACATATTCTTTCTTGAGACGCTCCAGCTCGGCATTCTTTAGACTAAATTGCGCGTACACTTCATTGTAATCATTGATAGTATCCAGAAGTTGCTCCCGGACATTTCGAATTAAAGCCATCTTGTCATGATTTGTATGACGACAAAGAGGATAGAAGGTCAACAAATGTGTGGACTTTCTGAGATAAACTTGCAGGACGCCTGTTTTGTTGTAGCGCAAGGCTTTAACGAGAACAGAGCGTTTCTAAATCGTATCGCGGAACTCCGAGAGATTTTCCTGAATAACCTACAAGTACTTCAAAACTGGGACCAGTAATTCCAGCAAAAAAGTACACCTAATGCTGCGCCTAAAGCATGCTCATTTTCTGAATTAAAATAAGGGCAAACCACAACTAGAAATCTTGTGGTTAAATTCAAAGCATAGTGTGTGGATAAATTATCCTAAAGCGCACCTTTTATTTAATGAAGTGTTCTTTTCTGCATCTTTTTTAAGTATACTTTATGCTCAAACAAAGACAGTGTCGCCAGTTCTCGAAACAACGCTCACCTGGCCAGAAACGCCTTATGACCTTAATGCGTGCTTCAAGGAGCAAAGGAGTAACGTCACAAAATAACATTTTTCAGCCATCTGAAACTCAGAAATAGAAATTCGACTTACTTCTGAATTCGAAGCATTTGTAGGCTTAGGGAAACCATCATTTTCGGTATTGCTTTGAATTCACTATAAAGTGATCATAGACAGACTAAAAGATTATCATACAGAAACTTATGATGTATCTTCTCTAATTAGCTACTACTAGTTTCAAAAATATTCACGCTTTTGTATATTTACTTTGAGTCTCCGTTTGTATAATATACTCCTCACCGACTGATAAAAATATGCAAATTCAGCGAAAACAATAAACCACTGCAATGTGTGAACTTTGCTTTTAGTGTTGTCGTCGAGATTTCGATCACCCTGATATGCTAATAAAACGAGTAGTCGCCCGCAGCAGGGACTGTTTTCTGGTTGAGTGAACTCCGCTCTTTTTTGTTGTCACTGAGAGTTCTGCCTTGTTTTACCTGTCACTAAACGTGGAATTAACAGCTAAGTTTGTATAAGGATCAGTTCCGTCATCATTCGCAGGAGCGTTGGAAAAAATTTTTCCCCAAAAAAATCTCTTATTAGGTTATGGCAAAAACATATTAGGTTATGGCTTTAGAGTTTTACCTTATGTGTTGGTGTATTTCCCTGCTACTGCTGTTAGGTGCAACGTGTCCAAGTATATAAAGTGATTGTGGTGAAAGGAAGAGGAGGCGGAGAGAGGAAAAAAGGCTTCACTCCGGGCCTGGGCCATTTCAGAGTCCGTGTTCCTTTTCTGGATTCAGGGATCAACATAATGGGCCTATATAATCCCGATACCTGGACTATAGCATGCTTGCTTGGCTTTGTTATCACAGCTTATGCTAATAATGTAAGCCTAATTTGTCACTTTGACCAACGGTTATTTTTTTTTTTTTCAAATGATTTTCTGTGGTTGCCTTTGCTGAAACCGCATCGCCTGGTGCTCAGCTTGGTGATAATTCTGACTTTCCTTTCGGCAAATTTCATTTGCGCCTCCTCTTTAATTATTCATGTTTCATCTCATTTAAAACGGGATTCCTTATCGTTCTTACACAACACGGCCAGGTCATCTCACTCATCGCAAGAAACTTGCTAGGAGCTCTACCTCAAGACCGAATTCAAGATATTTTCATAAACTGGCACGGAAGCCATCACGAAAAACTTATTTTTGTACTGATTACTCTTTCTTTCCGCCTTCCCTCCGTCATGAAAACTTGCAAAATGTCATACTATAATTAAGTATGATCACAAGTATGACCATTTTGTAGCCAAGCCAAAGCAATACCAAAGATGATGGACTGACTGAGCCTACAAGTGTTTCGAATTCAGAAGTAGAATTTTTATTTCTGAGTTCCAGACGGCTGGAAAATGTGATTTTGTGACACTACTTCTCTGCGCCTTGAAGCACGCATTAAGGTCATAAAGCCTTTCTGGCCAGATAAGCTAATAAAGCGTCGTTTCGAGATTGGCGCACTGTTTTTGCTCAAGCGTAAAGTATACTCAAAAAAAATGCAGAAAAGAACGATGCGCTTTAGGAATTCGCCCTGTGCTTTAAACTTAATCACACAATTTTGAGTTGTAGTTTACCCTTATTTTGATTCAGAAAATGAGTTTGCTTTAGGCACGGCATTAGTTGTACTTTTTTTCGACTTACCGGTCCCAATATTGAAGTATTTGTAGGCTATCCATGAAAATCTCTCGGAGTTCCACGATATGTTTCAGAAGCGCTCTGTTCTCGTTAAAGTCTTGCACTACAAGAAAACGGTCGTCCTGCAAGTTATGGTTTATCTCAGGAAGCCCACACGTTTCTCAACCTTTTACCCTCTCTGTTTTCATACAAATCATGACAAAATGGCTTTAATTCGAAATGTTCGGGAGCAAATTCTGGATGCTATCAACGATTACAATGAAGTGTACGCGCAATTTAGTCTAAAGAATGCCGAGCTGGAACGTTTCAAGAAAGAGTACGTTGGCGAAACAAGATACCGAATGGAAGAAGGGATGAAAAATTTGAGCTACAACGGGAGCTGATGAAGGAAGTCGAACAGTTGCATATAAATACCGGCGTCTGTGCGAGCTTGCTTCTCCAGATGACATCTATCCGCTCTGATTTCCACATGCCCGTTTCACAGTCAGATCAGGGAAACAGTATATCTGTCAGCTGCCACAACTTTAGAAAACTAGCTTGAGGTTATAAAACGCTCAAAAAAAGTGATTGCTGAGTACTTTTTCTTCATTATGCGTCTTGTGAAGGAATGAAATTAGTTAAATGGATTTAATTCATACACTTTCAATATGAAATGCTTTATTAACAGTTTCTTGATTGACGAAACAAAGTCGAAATATAATCATGCGTTATTCTTATTGACACAGTATGGGCAAAGTTCAAGGATTGAATGAACAGTAGATGTGAGGAATCTGATAGTTGCAGTTGGGTAAAATCCAGCAAAAATATTAGCATAATTCACAGCACGGACTCATCAAAATTCATGTATGAAACCGAAGAAAAGTAGTAAGCGGATTTCGCATGATCACGGCAGAGCTTTGAATCATCGGCAGACCAACTTTGTCTTCTAATTTTTTATAACTGTCCAAGATATCGGCAACCCAAACAAGCCATTACCCAAATTAATTGTGTTTTGAGCATTTTTTGAAGGAGGCAAGTTGCTGGGTACTCATAATGACAAAACTGAGGGTCGATTTTCCCGCAATTAATTTTCCTTTTTAGCAAAACCACATCAGACAATCATTCGGCATGCAAAAAGTGTAGTACTGGCATGTGAAATTCAAGCAAGCAGATTCATCAACATTGAAACACTGCGCACGAACTTGAAATTTCAGAAATTTTGAGCTCTAAAAGCAAAGAAAAATCATCATTTGATTGTCATCAGATGACCCATCCGAGGCGATACTGGAGAAAGGCAGATCCTGTGGTATCGAAAAATTCACTCTGTATTTGTTTTAAAGTCAAAAAAACAAAAATACAGTGGAATACTGTAGTTTTTTGCTTAAAACAAAATAAATCCATAAAACAAAACGAGACCCACGAACATCGATGACTGTTTTAATATTTTGTGGGCATAAATATATTCAATTTGTAACGAGTTCGAATGGAACTGGCAACACTAGATTTTACCACTCTCATCGGATGCTATTCAAGACGCTTCTGGGGAGCGATTTCAAAATCCCTGCACAGAAAAAAGACACCGTCTTAACAGAACTCTTGTAGTAAATTTATGTCAAAAAATCATAAAATATCTTCTTGCACAAAACAAACTATTTATGTCTGAAATTGTGCCAAAGCATGAAGGATTGCAATGCGAGCATGGACCCGGCTTTCATTCTCAATTGATTTCAATGACATACATACAAAATCTGCAAAACACTCGTCGGCATCGCGTGGACCAGCTGCCGAGCGGTCGAAAATCGACTTCCGTTCTGCCAAACGCTGCAGAGCTTCAGCACTGCGCATCAGTGCATCCACAACTGTATCGGATGGGGACGCCGGCGAAGAATCCATTTTCAGGCGTTTTGATGGTACTTCTTCAGTGCGATCTACCGGATCAGAAACAACTGTTGGCGACCAGCACTGAGCCTTTGAATCATTTTGTAGCAATAAACATTCCGAGAGAGACGATGGCGGCCTTGCCTCGTCCACTTTTATCTTTGCCTCATTTTCCGTTCTGAAAATTCAGTAAAACCAAAAATTTTTGAAAATTCCTCTACTACATTACCAGGCTTTTAGCCATGACTGAGGGTAGCATACTAGTTTTTCAGACTTTTTACTCATATTTCAGCTTGGAATGTTTATTGCGAACTTTACCGGAGCAAAATAATAGCAGCGCCAACAAAAACAGTATGATGAACACAGATAACGGATCTGAGGCTTCAAGCCAAGAAAGCTGCACGCTACCCTCACTTCGATACAAACGCAATCCTCCTTCGAAGGTATGCTGTATTCAAATTCGATCTGAATTCCCAGCTTGCTATGAAGGTGTAGTATTCTCATTTTCAATGCGAACTCATATTTCCCTTATTTTGCTATAAAAGCAAGCTGCCCCCAGGTTCGAAGAACGCACATTTCGCTAAATCCGCTGTGAAAGAATGTTGTCTCTATATTCGATATGAACATATACTTCCTTGAACTGAAAGTGAACGCATAATTCTCTCAATTCAAAGCAAACGTATTTCCGAAAAGATTACCGCTAAACATGTTCAAAATTATAATCAAGGATTGCTGAAAATGCTGCGCAAGTTAAATTATCAGTGTACCCAAAAACATGCCCATTCGAATCAAATGGGTATGCATCACAGTCATCCAGTGACAGTTGCTCAGCGATTTTTTGTTTCACAATTGCTGCTGCCATAACGCCTGAAGTACCATTGCTACTACCGCTGCTGCTTCCCTTGCTACGCTTTGCTGGTGTGACCCTGAAAAATACAGATTCTCACCTATCGAGCAAATGACAATAAACTTAGTTAAAAGAAAGGTATCACGAAGAATGGTTGAGTGGCCGAAACCAAAGACAAACTAACCTTTAACCAAAAGTAATGGACATCCAGCACTATAATTCATTATAAAACCTAAAGAAGTCGGAAGATGCCAAACCTATTTTCGGCATAAAATTTATCCAAGAAGCAGAGGTCCAGATAGTAGGAAAACGTTGGAGCAACTCCACAAGTCGAAACACGACGTCGTTCTTTCGTGTATCGGTCGCGTAACGTACGCCATCGAGTTTTCACTGCTTCCACTAAATTAACTAATTTTCCCAAAACATATACTTTTTTTTCTCTAGGAAAAATGCTTAACACCACTGGGAAAAAACTTCAAAAATTAACGTGTGTTTGGCCCACAGAGACAATAATTCTAACCAAACTCTGCCCTAAGCGAATGCCTCCCACAATGCATTTTTCACAGTAACAAGGCATTTCATCGCAGTCTAGCACTGGAACATTCCAGCGAAGTGATGATACTCTACACACAAATACATCAGGGATCACGAAATGATTAAAGCATTGCCAGATGCTTCTGACAAGAGACCCGCTGAGCTGGCATTTCGGGAGACAAAATAAACGTTAGTGTCTTCAGACCATACTGCATCAGCTTGAGCAACTGGAAAAGTTGACAGACTGAAAAATCACACTGTCAGCTAACAGGTATTCCATGTATCCATGCAATCTGTATTTCTCGATATTCCTTTTTAACATTTTTGCTTTTCATACCAGCACAGATTTTTTACTTCCCAGTTGATTGGGTTCCATCTGAACGCAGTTTTCGCGTCCTGTTAGATAAATCCTATAATTCTATAGTCTAAATGTGTAAATCTTCGAGTGCACTTTTTTATTGTACCTGGGCTCTGATTCTTGTCTGATTCTCCCTCTGTGCAGCAGGGAACCTTACCAGTTGCTTAACCAATGCTGCTTCGTCAAGTAGGCATCTTGCTGACGATGTTAATATTTGTTCTGTCTCCCTAAGAAAACACCAGTTCTTAATAGTCTGCGGTCATTTCTCAGGGCTCATTCCCTCTGGTTTCAGCAGCCTACTAAGTTGAAAAGATTAAATCAAACCTTTTTCATTGAGCTTCGCAGCAATTTCACTCCACACTTCCTGTTTCTTGTTTGAGTTACAGTAATGCGGATGTGAAGAATCATAGATAATAGAATTCTGGCGTACTTCCCTGATCAAATTTTCGTTGAATGTCGAATCCGACCCTCCCTTCGCTGTGGCTACATTTGGGAGGCTATCCATCTAAAACAGCTACTACTAAGACTCGACTCGGACGAGTTGGGAAAGAAGTTATAGTAACTGTGGATGTGGAGTCAGAGAGGCGGAAGGAGAGATGACGACCAATAGTGGTGTTTAGGCCTCGGGATCGTAACAAAAGAGAGGGACGGGGGTATTGTTTTGAAGGGGATAAGACGTTGGCTGGAAGTAAGCAGTAGAAACAGGAACGGGCTGTAGGGGAGGGGGGAGGAAGAGGGGAAGGAGTGGGACTATTTGAGTGTTTGTGCTCAGCACAAAACTTGATGCTGTGGGAAAGACTTTTCTTGCATGCGGGTGTAAAGAGAGTCAGCTGGGATGGCGGTACTGTATCATGGGCTGAGTGAAATCTTGAACTCCAACATGCGCGGTTGCCGTGAATTTTGCACAAAGGAAAACGAATAATTTCCGGTAACTGGTCATATTTCGGGAAATGCAAATTGGACAATGAACAGGATGCGACGACAGAAGATGCCGAAATGATGCCATGGTGAAATTTCATAAAAAATATTTGTTTTTGAGGCTGCGGAAAAATTGAGTATTTTTCACGTCTTTGCCTTCCAAGCTGAATTTATACCGCGCGCTTGTAAAATTAGAATACCCTTGTGAAACTCCAGCTTTTTAACTTTTACGATTTCAGAAGTCAGCATTTCGCTGCAAATATTTTTGACATGCCTTAAGAAGTAGTGGTGCCCTCGAAACACTATTTAAGTATACGAATCCCCACATAGACTACAAATATTCAGTCAAGATTTTAGCCGCCGTTTACCGGTTACTTTAGCCTACAGCGGCTACTTCAGTACGTTTTAGCATTTGCGTAAACATGCATAAGCGAATAAAAACGAGTACATATTGCTCTGCCGAGAGAAGTTGAGCCGAATTTAATGACTATCCTGCTAAATCAGCCACTACACACTGTAAATTCAAACATCATGCAACGCAGTTTTGTGGCGAGATATCAGAATTTAAATATTTTTCGTGTTAAAATATTGTTATGAAGAATAATAAAATCATTGAGGCAACCAGCGTGAGTGTCCTCGTTTAGTGATGTTCGGTATGCTTCTACACACTGGATGCAGCTATGCCAGGCCCTTCGATTCTAGTCTCAGTAAATTTAAAAATTTTGGGTGCGTAAAGAGTTTGAATTCGAATGAAAATTTGAATTTTTGTGAGAAAAAACAAAATTTCCATTTGATTCGCAAGCATCAATTGTTCTTTCTATGAAATCGAATAAACAGGGCATGTTTTCTTCAGCCGAACAAAAATGGTCTAC
Source organism: Gongylonema pulchrum (assembly GCA_900617915.1). Lineage (NCBI taxonomy): Eukaryota > Metazoa > Nematoda > Chromadorea > Rhabditida > Gongylonematidae > Gongylonema > Gongylonema pulchrum. Next base: position 9,171 of record UYRT01000204.1, read on the forward strand.
CAGAAATGACAATATTTCTGGTGTAATGGTAACTGGCTTGTATTCCTCTCAAATTCGAGCCGACGCTCATTTGCTGTCATCACTAAAACCTAATCCTCTACGTTTCGTTCTGGCGGTACATTAAGGCTAGCATGCTTAGCATATTGAGAGATCGAGAAATGCTCTCACTTCTTAGACAATATTCCGAAGAAGGACCATCGAAATTCCCGACCAGGAGTGGCTGCTATTAGTCAGCAGTGCTTTTTAGCCTAGTTCCATCCAAGCCACTCCTTTTTCACAGAAAGCGGAAAAATGACACCATTATTTTAACTTTACCCGTTGAGTTGCTAGCATGAGGCGCAAGATGCGGAGATGAAGCGCAGTGCAGAGCGTGCCAAGACACCTGAAGAGGATCCTAGCGTTACGCTGGACAGCAACCCCTACTCTGGAAGCGGCGCTATGGTCTGAAAAGGACACTCGATGATGGGCAGTTCTGCCGCCGATGCGCATGCCGTCATGCCACCGATCGATGCAAGCTACGTCGCTGCATTCCGCTTGTTCCGCGTTCCGCTCGCTTCGTGCGGCAATACTTGCGGAGCAGTGTGTGCGATGTGCTGGAGTAATTTGCGGATATACCCTCCGGCAATATGTTCATTTCCAACTGCCCGAGAAGTTTTGCCCACCTTTGGCAACGGAGCAGAAAAAACTCTTTAGCTTAATTCATTTCGAAGCTTGTCTATAAATTTTTCATTATATACTTCTACTTGGGATACTTAGACAAACTGCAGTTTATAGTCTATTCTTCAGCGATACTACTGTCAATTTTTCCACCTGTGTTGGCCAGACTGCTCGCAGTCCTGACGCTCGTTACATCTTCTGAGAGGCTAATTAGCTCAGTGGTCACCGACAAAGACAACTGGCAAGGCACTGGCCATCTCGAGATGTCCATAGTGTGTAGAATATTCAAACCGTAGCCCATCGTAAATTTACCGACTCGGAGCTTCGACGATAAATGAGTGCCATGAGTACACCAAGCCATTCAGGAACAGCCCGGAATACAAGTATCTGCACGAACGAATACTAGAAGGTAGTCCGATTTAAGTTAAATGTTAGGCATGTGGAAGAGAGGGGAAGTTGAATGCTCAACATACGTTTTTGCCTGACTGTTGAGGGCAACAACATGCAACAGCAAGTTAGAAAAAAGTGATTTATTCAAACGAAAACTTAATTTTTATGCATTGAAGCTTGATGAGTCAGTCCTATAGTGAGCCAGAATTTACATAAATGACACATAACGAATACCAAACCCAGGTTGAAACTCACCGGGCTTGCCGGTGCGATCTTGCGCTTTTGCACCAGACTTGAAACACTCAGATCATTAACTGCTTGAATGATTGTTGCTTTATACCTACTTTTTGCGCTCACTAGAGTAAATCACCATAAATTTTGCATGAAGTAAATGCACAACTTCCATTTAACGGTCGTCCTTTGAAAGTAACCTGGCTATTCAGCGATCAATTTTCCCGCCAGAACTTTAAGTGTCCGTACGTGAGAACCACGCCTACTTGAAGGCAGAATTTGAAATGTTCAAGTTGTATTTGAACAGGAAACATCCTTCTAAAATTTCAGCTTTCTAGTTTTTCTGATTCCCGAGTTAGCAATTTTCCGGCTATAACTTTTACATGCCCGTGCGTGGGTACCCCACGTACCTGGAAAGCTGAATCTGAAATCTTTAAATTGTACGTGGACGGGGAAAATTCCCCTAAAATTTCAACCTTCCAGTTTTTCTAGTTACCGAATTGGCAATTTTCACGCCAAATTTTTTATGTGCTCGTACGTGAGAAGTACGCATACCTGAAGACTGAATTTGAAATATTTAAGTTGTACTTGGACAGAGAACATTAGCCCAAAATTTCAGCTTTCTGGCTTTTTGGTCCTCGAGTTAGCAGTTTTCCAGCCAAAACTTTCATACGTCCTTACATGAATACCACGCATACCTGGAGGCTGAATTTAAAACCTTTAACTCACACATTCACACGGAATATCACTGCAAAGTTTCAGCCCTTTACTTTGTCTGGTTCCCAAGATCACTTCCCGCCAAAAAATTTGCATATTTTTTAAGACGTTCGTACGCGGCACCCAGGTGTAGGCGAACGATGATATTGAAACCGGACGGTCGCGCATGGTGTAGGCACATAGTGCCAAAGTTTCAGCCCTCTAGCTTTTTTGGTTTTCATGTTGAAAGTGGGTGACAAAAAGTGCGAACACACAAACACACACACACACACACACACACACACACACACACAGCCT
>UYRT01000205.1:0-11448 GCA_900617915.1 Gongylonema pulchrum
ATATATATATATGTATATATATATATATATATATATATATATATATATGTCTTTCCCGGGCAGTCAAGTAAGCTTCAGCGCTGAAATTTTGCCATTGGGTTCCTCGACTAAGTACCACCCCGATACCAAATTTCACTCACGTCTGGGTCCCGCATACGGGCACATGGAAATTTTGGCGAGAAAGCCGCTTCGGGGACCAGAAAAGCCAAAATTTTAAGAGGATGTTCCTTGTCCAAGTAAAACCAAAAGATTTCAAATTTAGCCCCTAGGTTTGTCTAGTCCTCGCAAACGGGTACTTAAAAGTTTTGGCGAGGAAGTTGCTCACTGAACACCTGGGTCATTTCTAAACAACGATCGTTCTACGGAAATTGTTCATTTTCCTTAATGTAAAATTTACGATAATTTATGGTAGCAAGCTCAGAAGGTAAGCGCAAAGCAGTAACCATTCATACAGTCAATGAACACAACTTCACTGCTTCAAGTTTAGTGCGAGAACGCATGATCGCACGACGAGCCTGGTATGTTCCAGCTTGGCGTTTTAAAACTGTTATCATTCAAACTGAAACAGCTGCAGAGCTTTCGCCAAAATCAGTGTATGTCCGACACAGTAGTACACGACTTCCTATTCCCTTTTTAAATAACTGTAAATGATTTTTCGATACAGTCAAAAAAAAAAAAAAAAACGCACTGTGAGAGATCGCCCGCCTTCTCTCCGCTCCCCCGTTTGGGTTTTTTGAGAAACCTTGATAAACGCACAGCTTCCAGTACTACAAACGAATATGTTTCCGTCTTGAACGAAAATTAACACGCGGATAACCTTGGAACAGACTGGGTATGTACATAATGAGTACAAAGTGAAGACAATCAATCATCAAGACCGCGCTGAGTGCCAGTGGGAAGCCTCTATCGTCAATAAAACCGAGTACAGTCAAATTAGGCCAGTTTGCCCTAGGCCCAGTTTGTACAGGTCGCTTCAACTATTTTCAGGCAACGTTTCTTTGGAAGCCATCCAAGCAATCACTTCTCTCTATGGCAGTACGTAATCCCTCCTCGTATGACTAACTGACAGCCTCAAACCCGAATACTGCAACTAACGACCTCAAACCGGAACTGTATGCAAAATGCGACAAACATGTAGAATTTATATTCTGAATGTCGAAAAGTAGTAGGAAATGCGGTAATATCAACACCGCGTTGGACTTGTTAATCTTTTGCTAGAGGTAGTAGGACCCTTGGTTTCTTGAGTAGGAGTAGAATTTTGGCAGTGGTGAGAGTGCCACGGCGTAGCAAATCAGCAAGTAATCTAGCGCCGGCTGGCGGTGCGAAGTGCGTTTTATGCATGATTTCCTCGCAGACTTTTATTGCTAACAGCACTTTTTTTCCCACCAGACACTTCTAGCTAAAAGAATTGAGACTGGCCACTACGACTGTCAGGAATTACTACAATGATTACCAATAAACACGGTTGAGGGCATGCTCAAAGATTCAGCACTGTGGATGATTCGATTGCGCAGTTACGCCAAATTTCACGTGAAGGAGACGTGAAAGTTATTTTCGCGTGAGTCTGTCTAAGCGTGGTCATGGGTCATGCTAGGAAAATTACAATACTCCGGCTGCTTTGATTGCAGAGTTACAACAAGTTCCACGTGTTCGTACGTAAGGAGGAACGTGAATTGGTTTTTACGCACGAGTGCTCCAACACAGTCGTGGGCCATGTTAAGCACTTTGTCTGTCTTGGCTGCAGGGTCACGAAAGGGAAAGTAGTGTTGTCTTTGCGCATCCCAGCATGAAAACAGTCCTGGTTCATGCTCGGAAAATTTTAGAGACCTAGCCGCGTCAATTGCAAAGTTGCGTCAAATTTTACGTGTTCTTATGTGGGGCGTGAGTGAGACATTCAAAAAAAACTTAAAAACTGTTTTATTTTCACGCCCACCTGGCCAAACGCCGCCGTCGACGCTCGGAAAGTTTCAGCCCTACAACTGCTTCAATTCCGAAATTACAAAAGTGCCTTACTGAAATTTCACGTATCGTACGTGAGATGCAGAGAGACTGGAAAGCTCAATTTACCTTCATGGACACATCAGTAGGTTATAAGCAACGTTACAAAATTACGATTCTCTACAGCTTCTCGGTCGGCCAATTCTTGAGATGGTACGATGCCAATTCAAACTTTGATGTGTATGTGTGTGAGACCTAGGGGCTCTTAAAGCTGAATTTAAAACAGTTGGGTTGGATACGGGCGAGGGGCATCTTCATGAAATTTCAACCACCTATGCATGGCTCCCAAAATCGCTTTCCTGCCAAAAATGCCTAACGTGCCCGTACGTGAGAACCACTGAAAACCATATGGGCATGAGCATCCATTTTGAGAATAGGAGTCCGTAAATAGGTGTAGATTAAGATGCCAAAGTTTTAGTCTTATAACTTTTGTAGGTCTCGAGATGAAAACTAGATATAGACGCAGATACACACAGACGACTCCTCGACAATGTGCATTTTTGTACTGCATAGATGCAAAAAACGCATAAAAATTAGCAGTAATTATTATTTGGCCTTTCTCTTGTCAAATTCTTACATTATTAAGAAGTCCAAGGGTTTTGAAGAAGACCATTTGGTCTAATCTTCCTTCATCGCCTTCAAGATAGGCTTATCTTGATCTAGTGAAGTAAATGTAGCTTCATCCTGTTTTGCATGTTCTTCCTCCCCCTCCTCAGTCCTGCATTAAAAAGACTTGGTCACATTAGTGACTGGCTGAGTCCAGTTTGCTGCAAACAATTTGATAGTGATAAAGGCTAATTATGAACACTGCCTTCGAAAGCTTAATGAAGAACAGAGAAGGCACAAGTTATTTGAATTAAAAAACAAAAAAGCGCAGCTAAAACTTCCAACTTACTGTGATTTTATCTGACCGGTTACAAGAAGTCGATAAATGTGGAAGGAGTACAGGAATAGCCATGCAAATACTGCTGACGTGCACAAGCTAATAACCGTGTTTCGTACAAGGCAAAATACCTGAAATGATGCGTAGGTGTTCTCAAGTGTGATAACATCATGTTGTGATTGTGTCCCCTCGATTGCCTAGAATTAAAATTAAACGGATGCGTGACTTTTTCAAGGAAAACTTGACAGAATGTTACATGTGATTTCCGAGCAAATCATATAAATTATCACAAATTTGATCTGAAAAATAATGTGTCTTGTCGTAAAGGACTTTCAACTTGAGAATCACAAAAGCTGGGCTGCTGAAGTTTTAGGGGATTGTCCCCTGCCTATGTGCGACCCAGAAAAATTAAATTCAGCCTTTCTGTGCCCGCGAGTAACATGCACAGCCTCGTGAAAGCTTTGGCGAGGAAAATTATTATCTTGAGAACCAGGAGAGCTGGGAAGCTGAAATTTTACGGTTATATCCCCTTCCCATGTGCAACCAAAACAATTTAAATTTAGCTTTCCCGTGCGCGTGAGTATCACGTACAACACTATGAGACTTTTGGTGGGAAAATTGCCCTGGGATGACAAGTTAAAGTAAGTATTCTGCTAGGCATAGGGTATTAGTTTGTTTCACGGATAGTTTTCGGAAAAGAGAACTACCAATACTTTCGCCAACTGGCCGTTGCTGGAGAAGCCTTTTCATTCGACTCGAGATGAAATGTGAAGTGAACATTGGAATTCAACATCATAATTTTGAAGAGCAATGAAAACTACGAGGTCGCACGGTAATGTGTTTTTGCGACAAGCTGTTGCGCGTGACTAGTGCATAAATATGCCACACTTATACACAGGCATATTTTGCTTCTGGAAGGTTCAGGGTTCCACACCGATAGCTGCATGGCTCAGGAATTAGAACATAGGAGCAGACAGAAAACCGCGTAGTTTACAAGCTGGTTTTGAGCCACACATCCTGTTTTATGAATTCAAATAAGGTAACAAAAACTCTAAATTTCTAATTCGTCCCAATCAGAATTTAGTGTCACTGTTAAGACGCATCAGGGGAGTCGGTGCGATCATGCGTTTTCGCACAATTTCGTGCTATAGCAAGATGCAAAGAATCACAGAAGTTAGAATTTATGACGTACTGGTTTTTAAAGTTCTGAACGTTAATTGTGCAGCTATGTGATGTGCCAGTTGTAGATGTCGGCTTCAGTGACCCGACAAACGGAAAATTGCTGGTGCGCGAAAAAGATCCCACGAGAAAAGTTGAGTTTGAAAACCTTTAGGCGCACATGAGTAGGAAACACTCCTTTAAAATCCCAGCTTTCTAGCTTTCCTCATTCCCGAGCTAGCAGTTTGCCCTCCAAAACTCTTACTTGTCCGCACGCGAGATTCAGGCCGTTCTAAGGAGATGAATTTGAAGTCTTCTGCTAGCACAGAAGTAGAAAACATTGCTAGCATTTCTTGATCTCAAATTAGCAATTTCCCCGCCAAAATTTTTATTTCTTCAAAAAAAATAACTGAGAATTTTTATTTTTCCGTATGTGCGTGACAGCCAGCATCACGTCCTTTGGGTCGAACTTGGCTAGGAAACACACTGGAAAAATTTCAGCATCAAAACTTGCGTGGTTGCTGAGTAAAAACACCTGAACAGATGAACATACACAGGGTAGTTGCAATATACATTTTGGTGTGCAGCGCGCTGCAATGCTGTAGCGCTATACCCCAAAAAATGCATAAAAATTGGTTGAATTTAAACATACAATTGTAAGTCAAAACATAGCTAGACCATATCAATTGTCTTGGTCCTCATATCGAGCTGTATACCTCAACACATCTTTACTGATGATAATAGCAGTACGGTTAGACAGGCAAATAAGTATACACAGGCGTGATTTCGGCATGATGCAATTTTTTCACCTAAGTTAATTTAAGAGCAAAAGCAAATAAAACTGTAATGCATATACAGCGCTCAGTTGAAGTCGATGAACCGAGAAGATGGCGAATGCATCAAACATAAAGGAAATGATAAAGCCAAAGCGTATCAGCTTTAACTGAATACACTGCCGATAGAGGGTACGGACTGCTGACAGCACTAGTAGAATAAGCGCGAATACCGCGCACAGCGGTCCAGCGTAAGGAATCGTTTTCGATGGAATGAAGCGGATCTGCAGAATTAATGAAACAGAAGTCATCTGAAGAGATATTCGTTCAATGGTCAAGCTTACAAACAAATTCCAAATTCCTATCAATTCTCAAGGAAAAACAAATCCAAACAAGTCACATACCAAAGCTCCGTGATCGGGTCGAATAAGAATGGTATAAATACCGGGTTTGTTGAAATCACAAATAGTATGATTACGACTCAATCTCATCAGCGCCGCGTTCTGCATAGACCATTCCAAAGGTGCACTGGACATCTCTGTCACACCCAGGTTTGACCAATTGCCAACACTTTTAGATAAATCCTCGGTATCTTTTGCATTTTCAGCAATAACACATTCTGGATAATTCCAGGCATCTACACTGCCCGGGAACAGAATCTGGGCAGTGCAAGCTGCGTTGAAATAAAAGGCGACGACAGGCGCTCTACCTTCAAATATTTGATTCCTTGCACTGACCATACTGTAAAATACAACTCTCCCTGGATGAGCTGGTATTTTATTACACTGGAGCTTAATCCGCAAATCGCGAAAGCTGCCTACACGTTTGTCGATAAAATTGTTAAATTTTGGCAAAATATTGCTTCCGAAGGAAGAAAGTTCGTCCACTGCGAACACTGAAAATAATACTGTAATAAATAATTCTGCAGGTGCTGCTCAAAAACTCACTGATGAAGAAGACAAACCAATCGAATTCATTTGTTCAGTCTCTCTCACTCTCTTCTCTCTACATTACCGTTATTGTCCAGAAATAGCTATACATGTCTGCGAACTGAGTGACAATAAGCTTGCTACAGCAGTAAACGCCCAACAGCAAGGCTGTTGACAATCTAGTCGGTGCGAAGATGGTTTTTTTGTATAGCTCACCGTGGTTTTTGTTGCTAACGACACTGTTTTTTCTGGCAAATACTTCTAGCTAAAAGCATTGAGACTGGCCAAAATGAGTGCCGGGAAATATTACAGTGACTCCTAATTCTTGCCAAGAAAATTCCAGCACTCCAGACATTCTGGTTGCAGAATTACGTCAAATTTCACGTGTGCGTACGTAAAGCGCACGTGAGACATGAATGGAACGTAAAAGTAAGTTTTTACATCCACCTAATCAAACGCTGCCGTCGGTTATGCTCTTGCTGCTTCAGTTCTGATTTTACAAAACTGCCTGCGTGAAATTTTCATGTGTTCGTACGTGAGATGCAGAGGAGCTGGAAAGCTCAATTTACTTTCACATTATTGGGCGACAAGCAGTATTGCAAAATTACAGCTCCCTACAACTTTCTGGTCGGATTAAATTTGGAGTTGGCACGATGCCGATTTAAACTTCGACGTACGCGTACGTAAGACCGAATGGTGCATGAAGGCTGAATTTGAATCTTTGGATTGAACGTGGCCAACGAATATCGTTGTGAAGTTTCAGCTTTTTAACTTGCGCCGTTCTAGCAATCACTCACGCGCTAAAAAAATTTTCACGTACTCGTATGTGAGGATCAAGGGGATGTGAGCGTCCATTTTGAGGATTGAGTCCCGCAAATGCATGAAGATTAAGTTGCCAAAGTTTCAGCCTTGCAGTTTTTGTAGATCTCGAGATGAAAACTCGATACAGACGCACACACAGATATACAGACACACACAGGCAATTCTTCGACAATACGCGTTTTTGCACCGCACAAACGCAAAAAAACGCATAAAAAGCATGAAACTCCCAGCGTCTAAAAGTAGCAGCTGAACTGGTAAAATTCAAAAGCATCATTCGATTTCTGTCAAAAGCTAAAAGGAAACTAACCAATATTTTGTCCGCAAAAAATAAATGGCTTCAAATATGGATGGACAGCATGTGTCTGCGCCAAATATATGCCATAATCATTGAGAAGTCGAATGAATGAATCAATATTCGGGTAGTACTTCAGTGTGAGCAAACTATCGGCAGCTTTTAATACATTATCCGTGTATTCAGCCGACCTGCATTTGGATGGCAGATTTGCCTTGGAGACCAAACAGGCAGACCACACACGCTGAAGGCGGAACAACAGCAACCGCGTGCATTACTGGCTTTAGTGGCATGTTTTCGCCCTGTACGATGGTCTACTGTTAGTAACAATTCCCATATCCATCTGTTTGAGGGCTCTTTGAGAACACATAAAAGGTTCTTTAGCAACCGAAAAAAGATGCGCAAACGTCACTTTACACAGGAGCTAATTACAAAAATAGATCTAATTTTCACTAGGGAAAAGATTGTCAAATGAAGAACTTATCTTCACGGTGGAAGCGGATGTGGGCAGATGGAGGAGGAACAGACATTATAGACGAGTACCGCTTAGGCACCACATAAAATCTTAAACGAAGATTTCTAAACAAATTTTATGCGAATGCTCCCTTACGAAAATATACAAAAAAAAAACTTCAAAAGTATTAATTTGTTAAGTGAAATTAATGCACTGAGTTTTGTGCATAGGAAGCGTAATTCGCAAATGGAAAATGCGAACCTTATATGACTGCTGTTTGTACTATAGCCACTAATTTCCCTTCGAACGAGTTGTCTCAGGATTTTTTGCGCGATTGGCACGTTGATGCCCTTTAAATGGTGAACAGTACTTGTCGCATTAGCAAAGTCCTTGGCCAACGTGATTTGATTCTCCACAACTTCCATTAACTGAATTTTTCAGATAGATCAAAAAAACTAACGGATTTTAAAAGCAGTAAGAAAACCACGATTTTACCGAAGAGAAAATTTCGACGCTGAAATAAGCAATAAAAAGCTTATTGTCAAAAATACTTGTTCTCAGACACTACCTGTTCACTTCTTTATGCTGATCTGCTATGGGCAACGATTTCCTTTGCACATCAAGTATAACGTTCTTGCCCACAACATCCGTAACTGCTCAAGAATAAGAGGGCATCCTCTAGCACGTGTCATATTTCGGCAACGTGTAATCAGTTTTCTTCCATAACTTTGCGTTCCGTATACCCAAGTTAACTACCCTTCTGATTTCTACCAGAATTCGGCATTGTTAACATATAAGCCGATTTGTTCAGCAAGAATGCAGCTTTATCAGTACCTTTTACTTCTTCAGAAATACCTATCATAGGGCATGAATGCGTATAGAATGTAAGTTTATTGCAGAACTTTTCAAGCTCACTGTTCCGTCGGGTGATGTGAAAGCATAAACCAGAATAACGATGTGGTATAAATTTAGTCCATATGGTTGAACTTGTAGTGAAAAAACATTCGCAAAGGGCAGTTTCTACTAATGACAAATCTAGTATTATTTTGCTCAGCTCAAGAGCTGCACACAGTCTTGTGGGTGCGTAGCACTGAGTTCTGCTTTTCTAGATACCAGTCGCATGATGTATTGTCGATTTATTAGAGATGACTGGTTATTTCATCTTTTTACAGCCATCTGAGGTTGTCTGCACATGCCCGTAATTCAAGGGTTAAGTGGGTCAACAGTTTCACTCGAGAGTTTTAAAACCCAGGCTGGAACGCACAAGGTGGATCCGCGTAATCATTCGTTGTTGCACCGGACTTGAAGTACTCAGGCCATTAACTGCATGAGTGGTTGTTGTTTTACATTTAACGGTCGTTCTTTAAAAGTAACCTAGCTGTTCACTGAGAAATTTTTCCGCTAAAACTTTTAAGTGTGCTTATGTAAGAACCACGCATACCTCAAGGCTGAATTTGAAATACTTAAGTTGCACTTGGACAGGAAACATTCCTGCAAAATTTCAGCCTTCCAGCTTTTTTGGTTGCCGACTTAACAATTCTCCCGCCAAATCTTCCATGTGCTCGTACATAAGAAACACGCGTACCTGTGAGCCGGGTTTGAAATATTTAAGTTGTACTTGGACAGGGGACATTCCCCTAAAATTTCAGCTTGCTAGCTTTCCTGGTTCCTGAGTTAGCAATTTTCCCACCAAAACTTTCATGCGCCTTTAAGTGAAGACCACGCACACCTAGGGACTGAATCTGATATTTTTCGCTGACACATGTATAGAGGATACCCCTTCAAAGTTTCAGCCCCTTACCTTTTCTGTTTTCCGAGGCCACTTTCTCGCCAAAAAATTTGCATATTTTTTTAAAGCGTCTGTACGCCGCACCCAGGCGTCCACGGGGATGATAATTAAAACGGGAGGATCGCGCACGGTATGAGCACATAATCCCAAAGTTTCAGTCTCCTGGCTTTTCTGGTTCTCGAGTTGAAAGTGGGTGAAAAAAGTGCCAACACATAGACACGCACACACACACACACACAGACACACACACAGCCTCCTTCCAATACGCGCTTTTGCAAACTGCATATATGCAAAAACGCATAAAAATTGTTAACCATTACAAAGCTAAACAGACCAATTTCTGCTGAAACAGGAAGTGTACCTTAGCGAAAGCTGGAAGTGTACAGTTGTAGCTGTTCACTTGATCCCAAAAAGCGTTTCTCAAACACTTCCTCAGCACCAAACCAATTTCGCCATTCGGACAGCTCTTCAAAATTTTTGAGAAATTATAACAGTACAAGCTGCCAAAATAATAAACTTTGATTAGCGAGCTTGAAACTAGCAGAGTGAATTCAATTTCCAATTCATTACCAATACGTAGCTTGAAACTAAGCATTCGACAAAACTGGAAGTAATGCTTGGGGCATTCTCACAAAAAACATATTTGCACCATCAGTGCTTGCTCATTGCGCTACGCAGAATGTCAGTGTTTTTTTTTTTTTTTTTCTGAAGGACCATTTCAGAAGCGAGCAGAAAAAAGTAAATGTTCTCTTTGACCGTCTTTTCAGAAAACAACGAGAAGTGGACTTCCTGAGGATGACTATGCTTAAAACTCGAAGACTAATTACTTGTTTAGCAGTAGCACCAGCAATTGTTGTTGGCCACTGCACGCCATATTCAATGTTGGATGGACATCTGTTTTTGATTTTCAAGCACTTCAGTGTCTGTCGGTCCAACACTTCATTCAAATTGGCGCATCGGTCGCACCGTCGGCCAACTGCTTCGCCAATACACCGGCATTGACCATTGGACAAACAGTCTGCACTCGACGAACCATAGCCACACTCGCACGGTACACACTCTACTTCCAAGAAATAAGTGCCACTCTGTAACATAATGCAGCTTCGAATGCGCGAGCAGCGCCAAAGGCACTTCTGTTTTGTTGCACCATGCTGATAAATTGTCCTTTAAAAATGCCAAACTACTATTTTACCAAGCAATATAATCAAAGTTTTGTATTCAGCGACATATCCAGGATTTGTCAAGAAAGCAAACCTCGAGTTTGATATCCTCTAACCAAAATCTTTTATTATTTTAAGTTTTTGAGTTGCATTATCATCCAGCGCAAAAACGCTTTAGTGGTAGATTTGGTATGCTTGCCCCTCTGCTCCTCTGTCTGATGAGACACATTAACTCTAGAACTATAGAAAGCAGAAAGCTGTAATTTGAAAGTACATTCTAATAACGAGGACTTGAGCTAGAAATCGGTACGTAGACTTTTTTCTGCCAACACATTTGGTATCAGGCTCATAATTTACTTAAAATCGTAACTCAAAAATATGTTCAACAAAAACTGCAGCTGAATGTAATCCACAGCACAGTATGAGACGAATAACTGAAACTAGTTTGCACAGCCCTCTACGCCCTGAATATGACAACAGATTCAAATTTGGCTGGAAAACTTAGCGGAACACAAACCCCAGCTGGAGCAGAAAATTATTACGAGATTTCTATATCTATCGCTTCCTGTCCTAGAATCCTATGATAGTGAATCGCAAAAAAATGACTACGCCCGCCTTTAGTTTTGTGCTGGTTTTTATTTAGCGAATTTGATACCCTCCTCCATAGGCTGAGTTTTGCTTTGGGTGCAATTTGGCACCTTCCAGAAAAAAATCTTTTCTCTTTGACTGCTTTTTTCAATTAAAATATTTGCTTTTTGACCGAAATTATCGAGCTCGTTTCACCAGACGCCGGTTTTCCTGTGCCTTTTGCTCAAAGCGATATTCAACTTAGTAAGGAGCAAACGCGTCATGACGACTTTAGCCAAAGCAAATTTTAATTATAGGCGCACTATTCTACCAGTACTACTGAAATTTGAATGACACTGAACGGCATCATTTTTCAAGCCTTCGGTATTACTGAACACCGTAGGAACTTAGCTGATCAGACTGCGTGAGAAAGCAATATAAAGAGTGAAATCAGTATGGAATGTAGAAACAACCCTGCAGTGGCATTTTCCCGTTTTGCCATCACAGTCTTCAAGGAAGCCTTTTTTTGCATCACAGAAGCACTTCTTACATTCTGGAAAAATACCAAACCATCCACGTGGGCAGATCTGCGCTGCTGCTTTACGCTCACAATTAAGACCAGT
>UYRT01000206.1:0-11425 GCA_900617915.1 Gongylonema pulchrum
TTTCTGGTTCCCGAGTTAGCGGTTTTCCCGCCAAAACTTTAACCCTCTCGTACGCGGGGCCTAGACGTGCCTGAGAGTTGGTGCCGCGGTCCAGGGGTGGCACTTGGGTAGGGAAACCACTGGCAAAATTTCGGCGCCTGAACTTGCTTGGGTGCCGAGTTGAAATATCCGGACAGACGTACACACACGCATACACACACACACACACCGAGGTCGTCACAATATGCGTTTTTGCATTTGCATATTATGCAAAAACGCATAATGAGGACGCTACACCTAGCCGATGTCAGATGCATGCTACACCTAGCAAGAGAGATATTTTTTTGAACATGCATAAAACGCGAACGATGTAGGCTGTGAGAGAACGAAGCGTGTAGACTTTGAATTCCCCATCCCAACCCCTCCTCCCCAGCCCCGTTTTACACAAAAAGAAATCCTTTCAATACACTCAAATTAAAAGAAACATCAAAAATGTTCAAAGTCGAAACTTCCTTCATGTCCCCTCTTCTTGATAGTGAAAAGGCACTCAAAAGTAGCCCGGCAAGTGCCAGTATCAATCGTCCGCTGGCAAGGCTGCCGAGGGAGAGCTTCTCTCCACACAGGCTGTTCAGAAATATACATAGAAGAATTTTATTTATAAAGAAAAAAATACAAGAAAAACAACACAAAAAATTGGTTGCAAAATACACACGCAAATAGTGATGGGATTTTCACTGGAAATTTCGCTACAAATTACATGTACAGCGATGTAGGGATAATATGAAAAGTAATATGCTTTGATGCCTAACATTAATTTCCGTTAAGGCAAACAGTAAGAATTCTCCATCCTTTTTTGTCCATCATTTCCTATGCACTTCATCGCTCTCTGGTGAAAAGATAAAAATTAGAAAATGGATTTTTTAAAATTCAGTATCAAACTAATAGCAAGAAAACAAAACTAAGAACAGTCAGCGGTAAACTTCTAACTCTTAGATCATTCAGTGACAGGAACTTTTGCAGAAAGCTAGAAGCAAACCAATAAGGCTCCATAAATTTTTTACCTCATTTCTTCATTTTTTGCAGAAGAACACACTCTTGGATCAGCAACGCCGTAAAAGTGGAACCTCCTGTTCGGCTGATCTCGAATTTGAGGCTCAGTAGGTAAGGAACATCAACATTGGCTGGAAATAACAGCGCTTGGAAATGAGATGGTGACGCTCAACACACACCGTCGAATTTCTAAGTGGCTAAACATCAGAGGAAGTGCATCTGTAAAAAGAGCCAATGAGCCGTTCAGAATACGATAAAAATGTCAGGATCGTTAGAGGGTTGACCACTAGGCAATGCAGCACTGGTCAAAATAAACATGGTATGAACATCATAGGGGAGAGATCCGAACATGACTCAATGGAAAACCAATAGTCACCTCAGGTATTAAGTATCACAAAAGATAATGAATTCTACGTAATGCTGCATGTCAGTCAAAAACCAGAAGTTGAAACAGCTTCTCCAATTTATTGCTCCTTGTCTTTAATCAGAAAATGACGAAAATTTCTGGATTTTCTTTTCTAAAATTCAAACACTGTGGTGCACATACACTGAGCAGACGGTAGAATCAAGGGATCTGGCATAGCTGCACGTGACGTGTAGAAACACCTCAGTAACACTGCCAATACTTGATACACCTACACCGCTGCCCCACGTGGTTCTGGTATTGTCGGTATAATAAGCCGAAGCTTGTTACGGCGAAAAAATTCCGTATAATTAAATTCGTTGTGCATTAAAATAGACAGAAACTGATGATTTCCCATCGAATTATGCAACGGATGAGGAAAAAAACTTCACCCCTACTTCTGTTACAAATGCTGTGTTTTAAGAAGCGTGTGACATTCAGTAAGAAGTTCCTCAAAGGAAGCTGTGATGGATAGTGCTTCTGCAAAGGGGTGCTTTGGCTGATTGGTTTCATTTTCATTCATAGCACTTTTCCACTGATAAAACTTCCTGCGGTACTGTAGCGCTAAATCCGGAGATTTGAGGGAGCGATACGCAACTGATATTCCGTTGTAAATAAAGCCAAGTCTGGTACATCGCTCGCCAAATGTGGATAATTCTGAAAAAAAGAACATATGAGCAGCACTCTTCCCATTTTCAACTAGCTAAGAAGCGGCAAGCATTGAAAGCAGAACTGCGGGCGATGCAATCATGGGTTTCTGCACTGAGCTTTTGTGAGCATTTGGTACGCATGTTCGTCTGATCCATTCAATTTTAATGTGACACAATCAATCTGCTTGAATCTGAAGCCAGAGGCAGGACAGATATGAATTTTGAAGGCGGATTTCACTACCTGAACTAGTACTGCGTTCACAGTCTTACGCATGCTTAAAAACAATTCTTAAAATTTCAACTTTCCGGCTTTCGCAATTTGATTTATACAGCCGGACAGACAGCAATACAAACAAATAACATCCCCACATACATGGGCCAACTATAATATGTCGCCGAGGCAACGGCACTAATACAATTAACAAGCGATAGGTATCTGTTGGAAATATGCAGTTTTCAAGCGACGAATCTGGTACAGCTGTTCCCGACCAAAAGGTGCATCCAAGCAAAACATCACTAAAACTATCCGGGCGTCTCGGCCTTCCTGATTGTACATAAAGATATTCCTGGTACTTATAAATGATTTCGTCGAGATATGCAATGCAGATACCCATAAAAATTTACCGATTTGAAGACATTTCTGATAAAGAGATAACGCCTTCGCTGGATTCTTAAGCATCTTTAAATGTAGTTCAGCAAGTCGACCCAATGTAAGCGATTCTTCAGGCGTATCACAGCCGTAAACTTTTCTTTTAATTGCGATAGCAGCACCGTACATTGCCTCCGCCATCTGCAAGTAAAGTATTTTAGTTACAGCTGTTAGATTGCCCAGCCACATGCAATTTTCGGGAAGTCCGCATATGATGAATGTATCATATCATAGATAAATGCAAACAATCGAACTCACTGCTTGCTGTTATGCTCGAAAAGCGATGGCATTTCAATACCGTCCAAGCTTCTACACCGACTTCTCGGTCAATGGTAGTAATGAGATTTTCATTTCAAGTGCTCACGTGGTATTCTTTGAGTAACTTGTAGAGCTCGCCAAGAGAATGATAGGCCTCTGCGGAGTGGGCATTGTTGGCTTTTAAATTTTCAAACTTCTCAATTGCATGCCGGTGTCTTTTCAATATCTCATGCAATCTTTCCGGCTCCTTCCGGGCTACAATAGCGCGCTCCACTTCGAGCTGACCTGAAAGTGATCATGTACTGTTTATGAGGACACGCACATACTTGACCAATTCGTGAAAGGAGCGGTTTACTGACGTAGATGACCTCGGAACAAGAAAAAAATAATCGGCCAACGCACGGGCTACCCGTGCGAAGATGAGTTTTTGCATAGTCCCCCTCAGTTCTTGTCGCTACCGGCACCGGTTTTTTTCGGCAAATGTTTCTAGCTAAACAAATTAAGACTGGCCGTCAGAACTGTCAGAAAACAGCCCCTTAAAATTTCAGCTTTCTAGTTTCCCTGGCACTTGAGTTAGCAACTTACTGGAACAAAATTTTCACGGGCCCGTGCGTGTTTACCACGCATATCCGAGAGTTGGGTTTGAACTGACTGAAACTTAGGTGGACGGGTATATCCTCTTAAAATTACAGTCCTTTAGATTCTCAGGTACTCGAGTTATCAACTTACCCGAAAAAAATTTTGGCAGGCCCGTACGCGGGTACCACGCTTACCCGGGGAATGGGTTTGAGCTCATTAATATCCACATGGACGGGGAACATCCCCTTAAAATTTCAGCCCCCAAGCATTTCTGGTCCCTGAGTTAGCAGCCCACCCGTAAAAAATTTTGGCAGGCTCTTACGTGGGCACTACGCGGGTAATGGCGCCCATTTTGGAGGTTGGGCCCGTACGTGCATGTAGACCAAGTTCCCAAAGTTTCAGCCCTGCAACTTTCATAGGTCCTGAGATGAAAAGCCGTGAAAGAAGCACACACAGACGCAGACAAACTCTCGTCAATATGCGTTTTCTGCATAACATAGCTGCAAAAAATGCATGAAAATTAGGATCGCTTCTAGTTTCGTAATAAATATTACTGAGTGATTTATAAAAGTTTCACTATCGATAAGTTAGCTGGTCATGATCTGGGAATGGTGACAGAAATTTCAAATCAAGGGTCGTAGGCATTTTGAAAATAATAAGAACAAAGGAATATGAGTTCATTTTTCTGACCTCTTCTTTCAAAAACAGAGTCAGAAGAGAAAGTACGATGCAACCGTTCTGGCAGGAAAAGACAAGCAAGATAAGCAATGCAACCTAAAATTCACTGCTCCTTTCCAAAAAAAATTCTTTTCGTCGTCCCACTGACGCTTATCCGAAGATCAGGTTTTAAATATCAGCACTGTGAATTTACAAGTCTGATAACGCATGCAACTGGTCCCACAAACTGACTGTTAATAATTTACAAAGCTTTAGCCTGCTGGTAATCTTGATGATCGTTTCGTCGCCTACAAGGACTGCTAGCCTAGCCGTGCTTTCAACAGGAGCAATAAACAATATTACAACGATTTTGACATATCCTTCGTATGTGTGTTGAGCATTAGCACTTCTTCAGACCCGGAAATCGTCAGTTCTAGACCACGATGAAGCGCTTCACCGACTATGAAGAGCAAAGTATCAAGCATTTCAAAACTGTGAACTTTCTATTCACTTGTACATACATGCAACTTGCACCACCTGGAAATGGATGCTATCTAATCTGTTCGCTTTTTCATTTTGACTCATTTTCCCATTGCAGCTGCAATACTGACTAACAATAATTGGCCAACACACGGGCTCTCCGTGCGAAGATGCATTTTTTGCATAGTTTCCCGCAATTTTTGTCGCTATCGGCACTGGTTTCTTCGGCAAATGCTTCTAGCTAAACAAATTAAGACTGGCCGCTAGGACTGTCAGGAAACACCCCCTCAAATTTTCTGCTTTCTAGTTTTCCTGGCTCCTGGGTTAGCAATTTACTGGAAAAAACTTTCACGATTCCGTACGCGGGTACCACGCCTACCCGGGGGCTGGGTTTGGGCTCATTAATACCGACTTGGACGGGGAACATTCCCTTAAAATCAGCTTTCCAGCATTTCAAATCCCCGAGTTATGGCCTTACCCGAAAAGAATTTTGGCGGCCCCGTACGCGGGTACCACGCAGGCAATGGCGTCCAATTTGGGGATTGGGGCCCATACGTGCATGTAGAATAAGTTCCCAAAGTTTCAGCACTGTAGCTTTTGTAGGTCTTGAGATGAAAAACAGTGACAGACACACACACGGACATACAGACACAACTCCTCGTCAATATGCGTTTTCTGCATTGCATAGCTGCAAAAGACGCATAAAAATGACAGAATTTTTATCAATTTCCAAAAAAGATTCGTAATTTTCAGTGAGCCATGTGTGACTGATGGCTCTCTCAAAAGCACAGTTGTGTTACTGGTGAGCTGCAGTATGGCGTATTAATGGTTCTGGAAAGTAATAAGTACTAGCAGAACCTTCCAAAAGATCGGAGTAAAGACGCTGGTGGTTTTCTTCATCCAGGTTCAGTCTGTTAAATTCTGCTGCTGCATGTGCATATTTATTGCAAAAATATTGTGTCTGCATATAATCCATCCTAAAAAAGTTACTAAATGTCATAACACTTCATGTGAAATAAATGACAACTAAGTGGGCACTCAGACGGCCTCTGGAAACGTGATGCACAAACATAAACAATGACAAAAGCACAAAGTACAAACCAGAGTGTGCAAATGAATAATAAAAGGGCCTGGCATAGGTATGGAAGCAATCCAGCAATGGACAACCGCAACAACAGCCATGCTAAAGGACAGCAAGACCCACGATAAGATACAGTGACTCGTTAATTTTCCGAAGTTGAATGATAGGGAAGATGCAGAAACTTAGGAAAGAAAATCACTCAATTATTGCATCCCGTTTTAAAACTGGATGAAAAAATTTGGGAGAACGGATGTGTTTGTTTTTTTCAGTTCTGAAATACAGTGCTCTTAAATTTTCAGCGCAGAAATTTTACAGTCTCACACCCTTGTATTTGTTTCTTTATAATTTTACAGCATTTTAAGCAAGGGAGTACTTCCGAAACCGATCAACCAACTGTGCAGGATTTGCTTTCTCATAACCACTCCCGAATACGTCTGGCAGGAAGGTTCGCCAGACGTATTCGGGAGTGTTAAACCGCTAGCCAATATATATGCTATGCTAAACCGCTAATATATATACTGGCCTTTCAGAACTTCAAATTTAACGAAAAAACTGTTTAACATACGAAAAATACAAAGACCGTCCGAAATGCGGATACCCCATGCCAATAGGGGGATATTTCTGGCTAGCAATGTCAACCGCAAACTTCCAATCAGTATTTTAGCCTGACTAATTTATCTGTGTCATCTCTTTGGAGACCACCGAGTGGTTCTTTTCCTTCTCATGGACACCACACATTAATACGGGATGTCCGTCGATTGGCAAAAAAGCAAAGCAACGTTCTGCCCATCGGAGTTTACTTTCTCGAGTGGTTGTCGCTCATCTCACGGAAAATTTCACTGTTCGTATGGACACGAACGATAAGCCAAACATCTTTCACCACAAAGCTACCTCCCCACAAACCATATTTTTGACAAAGGCAGCATAAAAAAGTGCTCAGCAAAGCTTACCTGCCAATGCGGTAAAAGCCATAAAAATCGTGCAAATACTCAAATGCAGCACGGGCATAAACGAACTTCGCTTGTGCTCCATGAAGAGAATTTCTGCCGTAGTACTGTTCCGCCCGACTGAGCAATAGCTAATAATAATTCAGCAGTTAGACTGCGCAGACATCAAGGAAAACGGAAGACCAAGGTCATCTAGGTCAAAAATCAGCCCCCCCCCCCCCCCCTCCCCTTATTTAGCGTGAAAATGAAATGTTTAAAACCCATAAGAGTTCGCAGAAAATCTTTCTGCAAATCAGTTAACTGTATCTCAGCTTACTAAGAATTTTAGAAAAAAAAAAAAAGACAAAAGAAAAAAGCATAACTGCGAATTGAACTTACAATGGAGACGTCTAGAGCCATATCGACACTATCTGATTTCAGCAAGCACTCGGTGAAATCGGAGAGAACAGAAAAGAGCAGCACTTCGAGGTGTGGATGTCTGAGTACAAGCGCCAGAGCGAAACGAATGCATTTCAGTGCAAGAGCAAAATGCTTCTTGAAGACGAGGATTTTCGCTGTGACAGAGAGCAGTTCCACTTGGCCCTGCAATACACATGAATACAGAGACAAGCTAGTCAGACAAATATTCTGTTATTCTCCACACACGACAATAACTCGAGACAGAAATCCTTTAAACGAATTGCTGCACCAAACTTCAAGTTCGATTTTAAATAATTGGCCAACGCGCCGACTGTCGGTGCGAAGGTGCGTTTTTTGCATGGTTCCCTGCAGGTTTTTGTCGCTAACGGTGCCGGTTTTTCCTGCAAATGCTTCCAGCTAAGATAACTGAGACTGGCCACCAGGACTGTCTGATAAGATCTCTTTAAAATTTCATCTTCTTAGCTTCCCTGATTTCCGAGTTAGCAACTTACCCGCAAAAAACTTCCATGGGCCCGTACATGGGAACCATAAATACCCGCTGACTGAGCGTGAACTCATTAACACCTACGTGGGCGTGGAGGAACATCCCATTAAAATTTCAGTCTTCTAGCCTTTCAGGCTCTCGAGTTAACAACTTACCCAAAAAAACTTTGGCAGGCACGGACGTGAATACCACGCGGGTAAGAGCGCCCATTTTGGAGCTGAGGGCCCGTGCACGTATCTAGATTATATTCACAAATTTTCAGGTCTGCGGCTTTTGTGGGACTCGAGATGAAAGATCGGTACAGACGCACAGCGTACACACAGATACTCACACACACAGAGACAACCTCTCCTCAATATGCGTTTTCTGCATTGCATAGATGCAAAAAACGCATAATAAAAATAGCTTTATATCTGGCTCTGATGCCTCTATTAGCTGGCTATTTGGGCATTTTCCAGCCACACTTTGACTCTCATGCTTCGTTATTTATCCTTCTTGCCACATAAAGAGCCCACTCTTTCTCGCGCACACTGCCTTGAATATTTCGCCCACAACAAACCGTACTCACATTACTTTGCAGGAGATGAGCAGCCTTTTTAATTGGGAAATTAAAAAACTGAAGACAGCACGTAAGCGAAGCAACCAAATAAAAAAACAAATCAATCCGTGTACTGTGGATGCACACTCAACAAACTATTAACGGATGCAACAGAGAACCTACCTCAAGTCCTGCATTACAATTCCTCGCAACATTCACAGCTTTAAAACAAAATGTCACTGCGCTCTGGTAGTCACCCATCACGTACCTAAAAAATGCCCATAATAGCACTGCACAACCATGCTTCTCAAAGCACATCCATGTTCTTAAATTACTTTTCCGCATTTTACAACACATATATATATATACCAATCGGACTATCAGTGTGCGCGGGATTCCCCTGTTAGTCTGCATAACCTTTGGTCCTGGATTGCATACCTTCAGTTAGCATTCACCACTTGTTCCATGTATGTGCGCCACCTCTTTGGAGTTGCCCGAGCGATCATTTACTTCCTCGGGAATATCACTTACTAATGCGCATCCCCTATCTGTTGTTGGCAAAGTGGGCAACATGCCCCGCCCATCAAATTTTACTTTCGCGCATGGTCCAATGATATCCTGCACGCTGCTCTTTTGACAGAAAGTCTGATCGCGGAAAGATACACCAAGCGTCCTTCGCTTCATCGCTCTCTTCAACACAGCCAGCGCTCGGCCGTCAGCTTTTGTCAGTGAGCTTGTCCCACATTTGCATGTCACTGCGTTCAACACAGCGGTAATGATGAGGTGCGCACTGTCCTTCCGGTTCGGCATTTCGGGGACATTGGCGTTGTTGTGCCTTGTGCGTTAACCGTCAGCCTTTCGGCATACAAACTCCGGCTGGACATTGTGTCGCATATACACTTGTTGTCTGAGATAAACTTCGTCCAAGTTCACGTCGCCAACCCCGTAATTTTGTTGCGGCATATCTTGTGTCATCTTCGTTTTCGATGCATTGATTTCCAGGTCCGCTTTCTCACTTCGTGCACTGAGCTTTTACAGAATTCCGTTTATTTCATCGCAGTTGTTGACAAAAAAAAAAAAATTATGCTATCCGCGAAGCACAAATGATTTAGCTGCTCACCGCCTATCTTCAGACCGCCCTTCTAATCCCATTTCCGAAATAACATTTCAAAGCACGCGCTGAAAAGCTTAGGCTGTATAAGATCAAATCGCCTTATTCCCTTCGAGATTGGTATATAGACTGGTGGTGTTATGTCATTCGATCAGCCTGTATTTACTTACTGAACGATTTCTACATCGTTCTTGTTCATCCCTCCATTTACAACAGCTCGCAATACTATATTCAGCTCTACGCTATCGAATCTTTTTTCGTAATCGACGAAAAGGCGACAAAAAGAGGAAGCCGGTATTCCCTTGCACGTTCCAGCAGCTGATTCAAAGTGAACATGTATGTGCTCTAATCGCTTCGGAATTCAGCTTGCCCATCGGCTCTTATTCATCGAAGGTCTTATTATTCGGTGAGTGATGATTCTTGTAAACAGTTTGTAAACATGAGAAAGTAAGCAGATCACGGTCACTCAATAGATCAGGCGGTCACTTTTTTAGCAAAACAGTTTTCGACTCTCTGCAATTGCTAGGTATTTTTATGCGGTTTTTGCATTTATGAAATGCAAAAACGCATACTGTCGAGGGGTTTCTGTACCTATGTGTGTCTATCAGTGTATGCCTATGCATGCGTCTGTACCGATTTTCATCTCGAGACTTACAAAAGTTACAAGGCTGAAACTTTGGCAACTTTATTCTACACCTATGTGTGTGCCTCCATCCTCAAAATGGACGCTCATGTTCAAGTGGTTCTCACGTATAGCGTGTGAAAGTTTTCAGCGGGAAAGCGATTTCGGAAACGGAACAAGCTAGAAGGCTGAAGCTTCATGTTCCCTGGCTATGTCCAACCCAAAGATTTTTTAAATTCAGTTTTCAAACATCCCAAGGTTTTCGCATGTAAACGTCAAAGTTCAAACTAGATTTAAGCTGACCTAAAAGTTGCAAAGAGTGCAATTTTAGTGCCGCTAATTTCTTCACACGCTCATCGTGGGGTAACGCTACCCGCCATCACGAAGAAAACTTTTTTCGCGACTTGTGCATGACGCCGATCGAGCCGAATTCTAGTAACTGTCTTTTTTTCCGTCTTGTTTTTGCCCCACCTTCTAACCTATTAAAAAAGTTTTTAAACATACATAATCCATCTTGAATTGGTCATTAGCAGGTCACTTACTAATACAGTAGACCCTGCAGTGCTAGTACTGTCTGCCTACTTTGTAAAAAAAATACAATTTAAAAAATGGCAAAAGAACTGACCACAACGAAGCGACTTGAGCTTGGACACGTGTGAAATCTACTACGAGTGATGTAGAGATAACGATATCTTTTTTCTGTCTACCGATGAGAATATCAGTATACGAAGTGATGCGCATTGCCTCAGCAAATGAACATCTGCTCACGTAGTATTTTAATAACCTAAAAAAGTAAGAAACAGCACTGCGAAATGAGCTGCACTAACAATCGGCTTTAAATTTTTCCCGAACCAAAATCTGTAGCCCCAGTGTCA
The DNA here is from genome assembly GCA_900617915.1 of Gongylonema pulchrum. Lineage (NCBI taxonomy): Eukaryota > Metazoa > Nematoda > Chromadorea > Rhabditida > Gongylonematidae > Gongylonema > Gongylonema pulchrum. The sequence continues at coordinate 10,784 of UYRT01000206.1, forward strand.
GTGTAATGGCCCATCCCTAAGCTAAACCTCTGAAACTTATTATATCAAAGGTTTTAATCACAAGGTCAATCAAGCCCCACCATAACTGCAAAATAAGGCCTTTCGCAACAAAAACGCGCCACATCCACAATAAAAAAATCGATAAAAGTACCAATAATACACTTCGAACAGTTTCTGCTGACGCTGCGCATAATCGGCGAAAACATCATTCAAGATTTTCTGACAATCACATAGAACTATACCGGCAAAAAAAGATGAATTGCGCTCCATCAAAAAAATAGCTGAAAAATGTTCACAGGAAAAGACAAACTCAAAAAATTTTACTCTCAGCGTTCAAACCAGTCCTTGGCTAATGTGCGACACAACATAACGGCAAATTGGTATGTAACAGAAAGTCAAAGGCGCGTTTGTGAACAATTCTGGAAGAGGGGACCTCTGACGGCCGACAGCAAGTGACTGCTGTTAGAAAACTGTCAACTGTTAATTCTGGATGCCCTCACCCCATAGGACAGCGAAGTAGGTAGGCCTCAACAGAAAAGAGGAAATTCTGCCCCTAACTTTCTAGGGATCAAGTTAACGTTACTGGAGTAAATAAGTTAGGAAAAATAACAAAACAGCATCATTTATGCTTTTCAAATCCTC
>UYRT01000207.1:0-11386 GCA_900617915.1 Gongylonema pulchrum
GATCTGCGAGTTTAGTGCAAAAACGCATGATCGCACCGGAGAGCCTGGTGCGTTCCAACCTGGGTTCATATATGTGAATTAGGCGTATGTAAGAACGGCAGCTCTAAATCTAGAAAATTTTGTATAAAAATTTGGAAGTTTTGTTTTCAGGATATACTTGGAATAATTCGGAAGATATGTTAGCAGTTGCAATTTATTGCATTTTTCTCATTGTCTATGCTGCATTAGGAGCAACGCAAACAGAAACATCGAGCAACAATAATAATATTGGCTGCATTTCCCGCTGCAACTCTGAAGATATATTTAACATATCCCCCGGCAAAAGCAGCAACATCGTTAGCAGCAACCCAGACAACGACAGTATCAGCGACGACAAGAAACCTACGCGCAGTGACATCGGTCGGCTTCACAGCGTCGATAGTGACGGCAGTGATATTATCCTCCAAAATAACAACAACAACTACATTAAAGGACGGTTTGTTCGCATTCACTTCGGGATAGTACACAGCGATAACAGAAGTAACACCGGTGACATTAAAGGCAACAACAACAATAACAACAACAGCAACGATAATAAAAAGTTTATTCGCATCCATTTTGAAAGAAAATTTGAAAACAGCAATACCGATAATACCGCCCATACCTTTTCAATCAACAGTATTAAAGGGGAAATCATTTGCGAACCGTTCAGAACACTTTCTAAGCTCAACGATAAGGATACAAGAGACACCCCAAAGTACAGCAATAATGAAGAAAAAGGCAGCGACGAAAAAGGGAAGTTAATTCACATTCATTTGAATGAAGAACTTAACGGCGGCATTAATGATAACAGAAAAGACACCCTGACGTACACTGACGAAGACAACAACAGCGAAAAAAGGGTGTTCGTTCTCAACCGGATCGAGCTGATGTTATATGGCGAAAACAACAGTAACAACCTTGAAAGCAAAAGTGAGGACAAAAACGATGAAAGAAAGCCCATCCGTTCTGATTTCGCTCACGTTTATAAAAGCCACATTAACAGGGGTAGTAACAATGCCCCAAAAAGTAACAGCCAGGATAGATACAGTAACAAAAGGGATGAGCTCATTCGCATTCAGTTCAGCTACAAGCTTGATGAAAGCAACAACAACAGCAGTATCAGAAGCGACGTCCTGAAAAATATCGAGGAGGGTGAACACGACAAAAGAAGGTTCATTTGCTTTCCTCGCTTATTGTTTGATGATCGCAACAGCAGCAGCATCTTTGAAAACAAAAGTGAAGATAAAAGCGATAGGAACAATTACATTCACATTTGCATAATAAGTAGTGTAAATAACAAGACTGGCTTCAGCATCCTGAAAACTAATGATGAGAAAAACAAGAGTAACAACAATAATAAGTGGTTCTGGCGGATTCTTGCCTGCAGAATATACAACGATAGCAGCAAAACCAATAACCAGAGCGACAGAAGAAACGCAACGAAGCTTATCCTCAACCGCCTCACGAGAAAATATGACTGCACCAGCTTTAGTGATGGTACTCAGAAAAGTACCACGGTAGAACTGCTTAGCAGTGGTAGCTTAAACGAAATGAACGGCACCAACTACATCAATCTTAGCGGCAACAACAAAAAAGAAAAATTATTTTTAACCGATTGTTGCGGATTTTTTGTCAACAATAATAACATTAACACCAATATTCCTAAAATTAGTGGCGATGATAGTAAAGGGAAGTTCATCTGCACTTATGGCAATAGCAGCAACATCCTGAAGTACAATGAAGAGGACAACAACAGCGACAAAAAAGGATGGATAATTCCCGACTGGAACCCGAAAGCATTTGATGACAGAAACAACAGTTGCATCCTTAAAAGCAACAAGGACATAAGCGACAAAAAGAATGTTACTCGTATTTATGACATAATATTTAACGAGAATAACAGCGCTGGCAACATCATCTTAATAGCCAGTGATGACAACAGCAGCAACAGCAACGGCAGGAAAAGATGGCTCATTTGGTTTCGCATTTTATCATTATCTAATGACAGCAACAAAACCACCAACGACATCGGCAGCAAAGACGGAGGTATCGGATGCATTAATTTCCGTTTACGGTTTGATAACAGCAACAGCAGCAGCACCTTTGAAAGCAAAAACGAGAACAAGGACAAAAACAAGTTCATTTGCATTAACAGCAAGAATAACACCAGTAAATGGAAGATCGAGTGGTTTGATTCCATACGCATATTTGTCGACGGAAACAAAATTATTAGCAGCATCATGAAAAACAGCAGCACGAAGAGCAGAAACAGTGCAAGGGTTTTCATAAGAATCTCTAATTTTGGAGAATTTAGGGACGCCAATAGCGTTAGCAATAATACGCAGAAAAATACTAGTGTAGAATTAACTGGTAACATTAGCTCAAGCAAAATATACGACTCCATCAGCATCATCCTCGACGACAGCCTTTGTTCCAAAAGTGTCAATGATAATGACAATAGTAACAACAATGACAAAAAACTGCGCATCCACAGCCGCTGGGCAATCAAAATTCACAAGAGTAACAGCATTCTAAAGAGCAACAACGAGGACAAAAACGCTAAAAAGTATTTCGTAAAGATTCAGTCCGGATCAACGCATAGTGGTAGCAAAAGAAACAGCAGCAGTAGCAACAACCCCATCGAATTCATTCACATTAATTTTGCAATACGAACTGGTAAAAGACGTCGCAACAACGCTGACGCCCTGAAAAACAACAACGAAATCAACAAAAGTGATCAAAAGAAGTTCATTCGTATAACTTTCAGCGCGGCTTCTAGATACAGCCGTGACAAAACCAACATCTTTATTAGAGATGTTGGTTTTGGTAACGTGGCCAACAGTGGCGACAACAAAGAGAAATCGCTCTGCTTCGAATTCGACGATGCGTTTAAAATCAACAGCTGCCGCGATTTCAAATTCAACGATGAAAACAGTAACAATGACGTTAAGAAGAAATTCATTCGCATTCGTACGGACTATATGCGTAAGAACAACAATAGCGGAAGCGACGTTCTAAAACACACCGAACAGAATATGAGCGACCAAAAGGGGGAGATAACTTGCTTTCCTTCCCGACTGTTTAATGATACTAGTAACAGCAACGTTTCTGAAAGCGACAGCGCAAACGCAAATGATAAAAAGGAATGTACGCGTATTAATTTCTCGGAAGAACCTGAAGACAACAAAAACAACAGTAAAAGCAATATTCTTAAAAACAGCAGTGAGGAGAACAACAGTGATAAGAAAGGAATGTTCATTAACCACCGTTTTACCTTAGCGTTTGGTAGCAAAAATAGAAGAAACTTCCGAAGAAGCAACAGCGAGGGTAAAAACGATAAAAAAAAGTTCATTGACACATGTTTCAACATAATAATTAACAGAACTAATAACGTCGGCAGTACTGCCCTGAAAACGAACAATAAGAATAACAGTAGGAATAGCAGTAAAAAGTGGTTTAATTGGATTCGTTTCAGGTATTTATTTGATGACAGCAACAAAACCCTTAAAAGTAGTTTCCAGGATGGCAATAACAATGCAATGAAGTTCATCAACACTTATTTCCTGGGAAAATATAGCGACAGCTGCAAGTTTATTAATAATACTCACAACAGCATCAATGTCAAATTGCTTACTAATGACAGCTCGATCGAAGTGGCCGGCACCTTCGATGCCAGCTTCAACGACACACTTTGTTTCAACACCAGCAGCAAGAACAATAATGAAGAGAAGTTCTACATTCATTTGGCTTGGGTAAATAGTTGCTACAACGATAGCAGCATCTTTAAGAATCAAAACGAAATTTATGAAAACGATTTAAAGATATTCAAAAACACTATTGTCCGGGAAATTACTAGGTGTGACGAGAACAGTATCAGAGAGGTTCTTAGAAAGAACAATGTGGATGACGACGGTAACAATAAAGTGAATTTCCCTCACATAAAATTCCGAATGAAGTTCGACAACTACAAAAACAGTGACAACGAATCCCCGAAATCTAGTGCCGACGATAAAATCACTGATGCCAAAGGGAAGTTCATTCGCATTCATTCTAATCTAAAACATCAAGAGAACGACAGCAGCAGATGCAGCATTATGAAAAACAACAGTGAAGGCAACAAAAACAAGAAAAAACGAATGTTCATTTGGGCCCGTCCCCAGATACTACTTGATCACAACAGCAGCAGCAGAAGTAGCAACAGTAACCGTCCCAAGAACAAACAGCAGGATGTCAAAATAAATGCAACAATATTATTCTGCATGAATTCAGGTCAATTACTGGATAGCAGCAGTGGGAGCAGCATCTTTGAAAATGTCAGTGTGGCCAAAAACGATAAAAAGGAGTTCGCTCAAATCGATTTCGTTTTTCCATTTAAGAGGGACAACAACTTGTTAAGCAGCAAGGAAGATAACAACAACAATAAGAAATTGATTAGGACTGACTGAAATATAATAATAAGCGACAAAAACTACAGCAGCGGTATTTTGGAAAACAACGGCAAACATAACAAATGAAATGCTAAAGTAAGGTTCATTCACATTCATTTCGGTATTCTGAACTGCAACAGCACTATTAAAAGCATCAAAGGCAATAGAAGGGACTTCACCTCCACTGACAGTGACTTAGAACTTAAAACCAATAGCCTGGGAAGCAGCGATAAAAATAGAATTTGCATACGCTTTGATGCAGTAGTTCATAGTATAAGTGCCAGTAATAGCACCGTTACTCTGAAAGCTATAAGCGAAAACAGCAACGAAAGGAAAAGTTTCATTCGCAACTGTTTTGGTAGTCTATTTGAGGGCATCAATAACAGCGACATTATCCTTAACCTAAGTTGCAACTCACCAGGTCTACCGAAGTGTTCATGCGATTTGCAAGAAATTTGAAGCACTCTAGTCGTCAAATGTATGAATTGTTGTTGTTTTACACTTTATTTGTGCACTCATTACCGTAAATTTTGCATGAAGGAAAATAAACAATTTCCGATGACGGGTCGTTACTGAAGATGACCCAGCTGTTCTGGTTCCCAAACTCCCAGTTTTCCTGCCGAAAAGTCATGTGTTCGTACGTGAGAACCACGCTTACTTAATGAACTGAACTTGAAATCTTTAAACCGCGTGTGAACAAAGAATATCCTCTTAAAATTTCAGCTTTCCAGCTTCTCTAATTCCCGAGTTAACAATTTCCTCGCCAAAATTTTCATATCCCGAATGTGGAGCACGGAAGTGCTTGAAGATGTCACGTTCCTGAAGACGCACTGCGAAATTTCAGCACCATAGCTTGCCTGGTTGCAGAGTTAAAATACCTGAATAGATACACACACAAATACACAAAATACACATACATGCAAACCACGGTTCGTCACAATGTGCGTTTTTGCATTAGCATTAATATGCAAAAAGTGATTGCGCGTAAAAACGCATAAAAATTTAGAGTGTCTATCATACGTAATTGCTGACTGAATTGTCCTCATAGCTATGCACACAAACGCAGTTGTTCCAAAATCCGCTTTTATGATCGTCGTAAAAACATAGAAAGTGCTTTTCCAGTGTTGTCTTTTTCAAAAAATACCTCTTTTAATAAAGTTATTCAAAAGTGCAGAAATTCACAGGGATGCTAGGCGCGATTTCGTTCATACTCATGCATTTACTCTATCATGGCTGACCTATCACTGGCTTTTTATGAATTCAGAGCGATGCACTTTTATCCTTCCAAAGCAGTGTTAGTGTTTAGCACTTTCTGCTACACATGGATTTGCTAGACCAGCTGTAATTCACAGTTAAACTCTCTGGCTATGTGGCTGGCGACTTTTCAGCTGCTTTGAATATTTCGCCGTGCGGCTTGTTGATGGGCCTGTCGCTTGCCTGATCTTCTGCCATTGCTCATTATTTTCCTAATCAGAAAAATTTATGAGTATGCGCATTTACTCGTACTTTTAGAAAACCATGCGTCTTAAAAATAAACGTTTTTAGCACAACTTAATTTTTTTTAATTGTCTGGATGCACCAAGAATCGTGATTTGGAAATGCCCATGATTAACCAGAGACCAAAAGAAGGATGGGGCTAAATAATAGCTGGTGCTCACTAAATCCCTTAGTACTTTTCATACGCTTTTATAAATAATTAACTTGAACATAAAAGATTCGGCATAGTAGCACATTCATTGGCTTTAGCGGGTCTACATCTAGCAAACATTCAGCATACAAAGGAGCTGTGGCATCTCATTCTGATAATCTTGTTTTTCTTCGCAAATTATAAATACTGAGGTTTCGAAATTATAACTCATAGTGAATTGGATAGACGTAAATGAGTGCATCGTCGCATTCAACAGTTGATTGTGTCATTTATCCAGTTCGAAGTGTAGTGCCAGCTCATTTCGGGGGCGTGGATCAAGAGACAATGAAGTTTAAATGTTAATATAGGTTATTAGCTCACATCGCTTGGAAAACTACAAAGCTTCAAAAATCCGAAACTCTTTCATAAGTCTGGAATAAATCATTGGCTGGAATTTGAGTTTAATTATCGGGTGTGGGAATACGAGGGGACCTGAAAGTTCACTCATGAGATCCAGTGAGTGATTAAAACCATATAGGATTTTAGCATCTAAGCATTCTTGACTCCACAGCTAAACTTTTCAGGCAGTGCACATACATACCACACTCACACATACATACACCCACACACACCAGTCGCAGCTTGCTGATTTCATTTGGTACACAGCGGTCAAAAATGTGCGCCACATAGACGTGCGATAAATCTTATGTCAACATTTCCCCATTTGAGCTCCAAATATCCTTATCAAGTTTGGCATGACCTTCACGAAACGTGGGCATGCTTGATAGTAGAATTTGAAATATTTTGTTCATACACTGGCTGAGAATATGCGCGTGAAGTTTGGGGTTTCCACCCTGCCTGGCTTTCGAAATATTTCCACGCCAAAAATTTACATTTTTTCAAGCGCCCGTAAATGTTGACTTGATTTGTTTGGATCGCATGGGCTAAAAACACCCTTGTGAAATTTCTGCTCCCTAGCTTCTGCGGTTGTTCAGTTGAGAGTGAGTGACAAAGTTCACTTCCTCCCGAACACACACACATACATGTACACGCAAGGACAACCTCTCAACAATATGTGTTTTTGTAGTTGTATAAATATGCAAAAATGCGTAAATAAGCAGCCGTTAGAGCCTGGAAACTCGTAAAAAAAACGTGACATTTCTTTTCAGGACAAAATTTTGCAGAAATTTTCCGTCATTATGACTGCATCTGCAATTTTCTGCATATTCTTTATTCATTACGCTGCGCTGGCAAAATTTTCGCTAGGAACCAATACGGCAACAATAAACTCAGCATCACCGAACTACAACAAAAACATCATTTCTAGCCGGAATCTTGTCTATACCATTTATAACAACAGCAACAATTCCGTTAACAACAGTCGCGACAACAGAAACAACACATGGTTTATTCGCATTTGTTTTGGCGGATTTGAGGCTAGCGACGAAAGAAGCAGTGCTAATACAATTAGAATCAAAAATGATGAAAAGAAAGTCTTCCGCATTTACTTCATTCCATATTATAAATTCAGCGACAAAGATATCCGGAAATATTGCAATAGCAAAGACAACAGTAACAACAAAAAAAAGAAGTTAAAATGCATTTGGAACTTTTTAATCTCTGATGACAATAACAGCAGCGGCATCCTTGAAAGCAACAGCAAGGACGATAAAAAGGAGCGTATTTACATTCATTTCAAAGTGATACTTAATGAAAGTAACAGTAGAAACAACATCCTAGAAAGAAACCGTGAAGGCAGCAGCAGCAACGGTAATAAAAGGGATTTATTTCGGATTCATTCCTGCCATCTGCTCCATGACAGTAACAAAACCGGCATGAATATCTCAGACATCTCTGAAAAGGTCGCTCAATTATGACAGAAGTAATACAACGATTTTCATAACCATCCGTGTCGGAAGAAAGTGTAGCAAAAGGAGCAACTCTAACAGTGATACTCATGGAAATACAATTGTGGAATTGCCAAGAAACGACAATTTTTACAAAATGGGCGACGAATTCAGTACCAATTGCAGCGAGAGGCATTACTCCAACAACAACGAAAGTAACAACGATGAAGAAAAGAAGTTCTTCATTCACATCTGTTGGACAGCTCGTTGCTATAACGGTAGCACCATTATCAAAAGCCAAGACAAAGTTTATAACAGCAGCATAGAGAACGTTTTCATTGACTGCGGCTTAGAACTTGATGACAGCGACAACAAAAACATATTCAAGCCCCGTAAAGAGGAAAACGGCGACAAAAGCGAACGTGTTTTAATTGAATTATGCTTTGCCGATATCAGCAAAAACATGGCAAACCTGGAAACTAACAACATTGATGAGGGAAAGCTTACGTACGTCCGTTCTGATATTCCGTTTAAAGGGTTCAACAACGACATCATTCCTGAGAGCCCCAACGAAAACAACAATGAAAAGAAGTGGTTTTGGATTTGTTGGAACAGCGAATTGAACGACCACAAGAAAAACATCGACATCCGCGAAAACAGCACAGGCGATAAAAATAGAGACGTCAGAGAAAGATTTATTTGTCTCGACGTGAAATTGCCGCATATTGAAAATATTACCCGCGAGAGAGACTATAACAGAAGAAGCAGCGACAGCGATAAAATGTTGATCCACTTCATTTTGAATTTCCCACTCTGTTACAACTGTAGTTTTGCTGTTTGTTCAACGAATGATATTTAATGGAAAAATTTTGATCGACACACTCTGTAACGGCGGAAGAGGCATTGTTACGGCGTACTAGCAGGAATTTTTTTGTGAATTTCTTGTCGCTGATGAAACATATTAGTGTCAATTAAGCAATCATTATTGGCAATCCGAAAGCGAAAATGCATTTATTCATTTTTTGCGGAAGAGCGCAGAATGGATGTGTGAGTGAGTAGAAACAAAAACTGGCTGCATCGTACCAAAATAATCTTATAGTTCGCACGATGACCATAGACTATTAAAACCTTGAAATTTTCTCTAAGTGTGTTTTGATAGTGAAATTTTGAAATCAGCTTAAAACTAGAAGCACTGTGAAGTATGAATGCTGGTTTCAGTTCTTTTAGCTATAGCTATTCAGTTAAACAATAAAAATTTCTTATTTGCCCTCTGATGTACGAAGTTACAGCACTGATGAATATTATTCTGAAGTCACAGTTGAAAAATACGACGACTATTGAAGGCCAATCATTTAAATAAACCCGCAGTATGCTTGGTTGTCAAATAATGAAGATGCGTCAGTATGAATTCAGTTGGTACATCAAGACAAGGACGATCTTGAAATTTAGCCTCATATGTGATCTGCGATTAAATTGACAAAACTTATCCAATTATGCGTTTTGCTTATATGCAAATGCAAAAACGCATATTGTGATGACCCGGTATGTTTGTTGTCCGGGTATTCCAACTCGGCAACCAAGCAAGCTTGAGTGGCACTTAGTCAGGGGACCACTGCCAAAGTTTGGCAGTGGGTCCCCTGACTAAGTGCCACTCAAGAATGCTGTACCAACCCTCATGCACGTCTGGGCCCCACTTACGAGCGAGTGGAAGATTTGGGCTAGAAAATCGCTAACTTGAGAACTAGAAAAGTTGGAATGCTGAAATTTTGTAATTATACCCCCGTCCAAACAGAACTCAAAGATTTCAAACTCAGCCCTCAATTGTGCTTGATTCCCACGTACGGTCCTCTTAAATTTCTTGACGGGAAAAACGCTGAACCAGGAAAGCTGGGAGGCTGAAAATTTAAAGGAATGCTCGCAACCCACGCACAGCTTAAAGATTTTAAATCCAGCCCCCAGGTATTCGTGGTTCTCACGTACGGCTCCGGACAAATTCTTGGAACCAGAAAAGTCAGGAAGCCGAAATTTTGAGAGAATGTCCGCAGACCAAGTACAATATAGTTGCACAATTAGCTCCCTGAATTTCGGGGACCAGTACGTCATAAATTCTAACTACTGGGACTTCCAGCGATCTTACAACAGCGCGAAATACCAAAAAAAAAAAAAAACGTATGGTCGTCGCACGGGCCTGCCTAGTTCGTGTCCCCAATGATTTAACTTAGGCAGCTACTGCCTGAATAAATACATATAGGGATGTACTTGTGCCAGGATGAAAATTTCCAGTTGTAAAAGCATAAAATCAGTGCTCCCTTTCCAGAAACTAACAAAAACAAATTTGCACTTGCCAAAAACCTACAGAAAGCTCCCTTCCTAAAAAGTTTATTCAAAAATGCAGAAGCTCAAAGGAATCTTGGCATGCAGATTGTACATTTTTCTTTTTAAAATGCAGCAGTTGTTTCGCTTTTGTTTTAAATTTACGTGGAATCTTTAGGTCAGTTGTAACTTCTAGTGTACTTTTTGCATAACATTGGAAAAAAACAGCTTTAAATGCAATATGTCACCAAAACATGAAAAATAAACAAGATGAGAAGGTATTTTCCTCAAACATTTTCAAAATTTATTCCACGATCACGGCTAAGCCAAGTATCACAACCATATATTTCTTCGATATAATCGACACGCCTAACATACTATGAAACCAGAATACAGTTCACTTTCTCTCGAAAAACCCTCGAAACCGGAATTCGGAACGATCTGGCGAAACATCAATGGTTCTCTTTACCGAAGACTGATTACGGGGCAATTTTATGCATCGGGATTACTCCGTGTGAGGTACAGACGATTCAATAGCTGGAATGAAATGAATGATCGGAATAACCGAACAGGATGTACCAGCAACTGATCGACTTATCATCGAATTATTGTAAAAGGATTTGCTTTTTTATGCGTTTTTCCAGCTACGTAATGCAGAAAACGCACGTTGACGAAGGGTTGTCTGTGTGTGCGTTGTGTATCTGCACCGATTTTTCATCTCAAGACCTACAAAAGTTACAGGGCTCAAACTTTGGGAACTTAATCTACATGCATGTACAGGCCCCATCTTCAAAATAGGCGCTCTTATCCGCGTCGTACCCACATGCGGGCCTGCCAAAGTTTTTTCGGACAAGTTGCTAACTCGGGAATCTGAAAAGCGAGAAGACTGGAATTTTAAAAGAATGTTTTCAGACAGCCCTGGCGGTCAGTCTCAATTCTCTTACATAGAAGCATCTGCCGGAAAAAACGGTAGCAGTAGTGGAAAAAGTGCGGAGAATTGTGCAAAAAACGCATCTTCGCACCGGAAGCCGATGCGCTGGTCATTTATTCTCCTAGTAGTGGTTCGTAGATAAGCAGAGCAAAGTGACTCAGTTCTTTCGTGCAATTCCATCGATCAATTTTCTAGCAAATTCTGACTTAAGTACTGGAAA